>APFE030511113.1:49057-75295 GCA_000404065.3 Pinus taeda
TATAGTTTTTATTCTTACTATTGCATTTTTAAGAATTCATTGGCAAGTAATTTCTGTACAGGGTTAAAATATTTGTTTGGTATGCAAGAAGCTTTGGATTCTAGTGAATGCCTTTAAAATTGATGTGTTTTTCTCAAGCCTTTGGCAGACCTTGTTATAGCATGGGATCTATGAGATTTATTCTTGTGCTAAAAGGAAACGGATAACAGTGGAAAGATAAAGATCAAGAAATTCAACAGACAAAGTTTTGAGATGTGGAAACTTAAGATGGAAGATTTATTGGTGGATAAATATAAATGTATTGTGGTGGATCTAGGTAATAATCTTACTACAATGTTGACAAAGGACTTGATCAAGATGTATCAGAAGGAAAAGTGCATAACACAATCGTGTGTCTCAGATTAAATTTTACTGAATGTTTTAGAAGCTACAATGAAAGTTTTGTGGGACAAGTTATGGACTTTATATTAGTCTAAGTCCCTATGTGACATCCCCATCTTGGGTTTCTTCATGAAAATGCAATGTAAATGTTTTACAAAAAAAATTAAAAAGGGGGATTGAGTCAACGGTTACTTGTTGGGCACGTACGATAAATTTTTGGAAAGGTCTCTCTTAGCACTACATATTTCACCGCAGGCCCTTGCCTATGGCTACAGGCCTGTCGCGGACCCCAAAAAATTCCATTTAGGGGGTCAAAACTGCTCCACAAGTTCAGGACCCGAAAAATTGCTAAAAATAGTAAATTGTGAAATGGATAAGGAAACATATGAAATTGACTGGGGGGGTTAGGTGGAATAGGCGGGTGGCCACCAATATCCACCTAGATCATTCCTACCCCCTTAGGAAGCAATGGTCCCCATTGCGTGCAAAGCCTCCGTGAGGTGAGAAAATTTCTATTGAACCTAGTCCCTGGTGAACCACTTGCCCTGGTGAAGGAGTTGGCCTGCTTTGACAACTCGATACAGTTGTATCCTCTGTTGGCGAGTTTTCTTCATTTATGCGTCCATGATATATGATAATTTTTGTTATGTTCAATGCAGTTCGGGTTGAGCTCTGTTGGTGTGAGTTGTTCTGCAATGTCAGAAGTTTCAAACAATAGTGTAAAGTATGGCTGAAGGTGATCTACATTGAACAATGGGTGCAAACCAAGGAATGACAGGATGTCGAGATTGAAGGCATTGTCATCGATGACCTTAGTGATTGTGTATGGCCCATATCAAAGTAGGCAAAGCTTGCAGTGGGACCCAATAAGGTGCTCCTTCTACAAATGTAGCCAAACTTTGTCACCCACCTAGAACTTGTGCGGCACTTGATGCTGATCATGTCGTTGCTTGTACTCAGCATTGACTCTATCCAATATATCATGGAACTATTGTCACATGTCTTGAATGCGCTCAAAGAAGTTGTTAGCCCTTTTAGCTTCAGACTGAATGTGAGACGAATATACTTGAGTGGCTGCAAATGGTATGATCACATTAATGGGGTGTAATGGATGAAATCCCAGCCCTACCAGAAAGGGGTTGTGGCTTATTGAGTTCTAGAGAGCTCTGTTGTAGCCGTGTTGGACATAGGGGAGAATTTCATCCCACGTGTGTGGATGCTTCGAGTTGTACATGCGTAGAATGTGTAGGATAATCCTGTTGACAACCTTTGTTTGGCCATTAGTTTGGGGATGGAAAGTCGTGGACTTAGTAAGTTTTGTATCCAGCATCGACCAGAGACTTGACCAAAATGTACTCAAGAATCTGTTGTCCTGATCTAAGACAATGGACTGTAGGATCCCAAAGTGTACCCATTCTCGCTCAAAAAATAGATTTGCAGTGGCCTTTGATGTGATACTCTTCTTGCAGGCCGCCATGCTGGCCATCTTAAAGAATTTGTTGACGACCATGAAAATTGAATTCTTTGCCTTGCTTAGTAGAAGGAAGGCCCCACATGTTATCCATGGAGATAGATTCCCAAGGCCGACTAGGAGTAGGTAGAGGAGTATACATTCCTTGCTTCTTGATGGTTTGTTTGGAAATGGCACAGGCTGTGCAGTATCTAATGTACTTCCCAACACCCTGATGAAGTTTTCGGCCAATAAAAATACTTATGCAATACTGCCACTATTTTCTCTACTCCAAAATGTCTAATGACCCGACTGTAGTGTGCCTCCCAAATAATCTTGACACACTCACTTGAAGGAACACAAATGTGTCCCAGGGTGGCATAACAGTGCATCCTAAAGGTCAAAATTTGGAACATGCTTGCCTTTAAGGAGTGTATGGTATACGCTGTCAAATTCTTGATCGCTCTTGTAAAGATGTAGCCACCTCGATGTCTCGTGCCCACATGAGTCAAGCACATTGATTAGCACCATGACCGGTGGTCGGCTGAGGCAATCAGAAACATTATTGGTGCTACCCTTCTTATACTTAATGTTCAAATGGAACTGTTGCAAATAGGTGGACTATTTCTTATGGTGATTGTTCTGCAACTTCCCTTGCATTTGTATGATTTGTAGAGGTTGATGGTCTGTGTGGATCACTGTTTCCTTCCCCATAATGTAATTCTTCCATTGACGGAATGCCTGCACAATGGAATACATTTCTTTATCGTAAGTGGGGTACTTTTGGACTGTGTTTGAAAGTGTCTCACTGTGGTAAGCCACTAGATTCCCATGTTGAGTAGGAACCACACCAATATCATAGTTAGAGGCATTTGTCTCAATCTCAAAAGGTTGTTGCAGGTCTAGTAATGTGAGCACTGGTGCAAAACAGAGGCGATTCTTCAACTTGAAGAACAATTGTTGTTGGGTTTCCAACCAAATTTTTTTTTCTCTTGCTCCACCCTTGGTGACTTGACTTAAAGGCCAAGTGATATGAGAGAACCCCAACATGAACATATGGTAGAAATCAGTAAGACCTAAAAAGTTGCAGAGCTCTGTTAGAGTGGTTGGGGTTGGCCAATCCTGAATGACTTGTATCTTAGATGGGTCCACGTGTACACCCTTCTCATCAATGATGTACCCCAGATATTGAACTTGGGTCGGGCCAAAGGTGCATTTCTCCAAGTTAGCACACAACTTGTGTTGGCAGAGGGTTTGAAGCACCTAACGATTATGGTGGAGGTGTTCTTCCCAACTCGGGCTGAAGATCAATATGTCATCTAAATACACCACCATGAATGCATTTAAGGGTTGCAAGATGTCATCCATCAGTCTCATGAAGGTTTCAGGGGCGGTTTTTGGCTTTATGGGGCCTGACCCAGGTTTGGAGTTAATTAGCCAAACAAATCCCTGTACCACTGGCCCTTAACAACCCATAGAACGCAGACTGAGGTCTCACCTGAAGAAGTATGGGGGGATGGTGGAACCAAGTTTCCACACCCTTGAGATGTCTGAGGGGCCAATTTAGTCCAACTGTGAATACCTTCACATAGGTTACTTTGTGCACTGTCCTGACCTGCGAGACCTTCGCAATCTGCTATAATTGCCTTTGCCCAACCCTAACCAGGGGCTAAGGTGATTTCGTGCTGCCTTAGCAATGATCTGAGATACTTCCCAAGTTAAATGTGTATCTTACTTATCTTCTTATAATAGCTAGTTATCCTCACATAAAAGATACTTTATCTTATACTCACTTTATCAACATGTTAGTGTCAGTATCTGCATACTTCCATCAGGGATCAAATTTTCTCTTTAAATTTTCATTTTAGGGTTCCCATACAGAAATTTTTACATCATTTCATTAGGTCATGTCAAGCTAATCCACTGATGGTTGTATTCTCCTCATAAAATCTAATTTCTCCTTCATAAAGTACACTTGCTGACCCATTTCAGGTTGTATTTAGTCATGATTTCATGGTCAAAATGCAATCATGTTTTCGTTAGGTCTTAGGGTTTCATTTTGAAGGTCAAAGGCATGATTTAAAGGTGTAAATAAAGGGCAGCAAGGGGATGAGGATGATAAATAAATCAAGAATGATTGCTAGTAAGTCATAGTCACTATACAATTATCTTTTTAACTAATGTAATTTTCACCTCGAAAAACATGTTTTTGAGGTGAAAACATAGTATTTTGAGTTAATTTACATTTTTATGTAATTTAAGTCACTTTATGTAATAAATGATCGCGGCTGCACCAAGGAATCTCTTCTTGCTACAAGACAATGGACCACTGCAAAAATCAATTCAAATTTAGCATCATCCACCTGAAAAGGAACAATGAAGAAAAGGCATTAAAATAGAGTTTTGAAAAAGGTCAAGAAACATTAGAAAGTGGGTTATCCTAATGAAAAATAAAAATCTACTCCTATATAAGGTGTCATATTTCATTTTCAAACTCATCATTCTCATTTGAAAAAGGAGTCAAAAGGTGAAGAAAAGAGGAGACGTTGAGTGAGTTTTGGGCCAAGGAAAAGTGGCATTGCGCTTAGGGAGGTTGGCGTTGTGCGTTTGGGGCAATGGAGGTGGCACTGTGCATTTAGGTCAGAGCGTTGTGCATACAAGCTGAGCATTGTGCGTAGGCCGGTTTTGGCAGTGGAAAAAACAATTGCGCTACGCGTACAGGAGGGCCCTGCGTGCTTGTAGCAAGCGCTATGCATTGGGCCAACAAGGGCCCAAAAGCCTCTTGCTACCTAAAAACATAAACAATTGCCCTCTCTTCCCTCAAACAAGTAATTTTCCTCACTGTACTTCATAATTGGTTTGCAATTGAAGATTTTAAAGGTAATTTAAAATGGCAAAAGTGAAACCCTAGAAACCATAACCCCTATTATTTCTCCCATCACCTATCACTAAAGCCCTGAACCCCTCCCCTATATCACTCCATAAAATTTTATATTCCTTTGCCCTTCATCCCACAAGCTATACTTAAAAAAGGAACCAAGCCCCTCTTCCTCATTTTCATGATTCATACCCTCTCATTCATTCCATAGACCACCAAATACCTCACAAGGTCATCTCCCATTCCCTTGTTCCTAATCACTCTTGCTCACTCCCTTCATCCCTTTTCTAGGAGTGCACAACCTCAAAATTTGCAAAAATGGACAGAGAAGGTAGTGACTATGAGGAGGAGGAAAATACTGGCAGTGACAGTTCAACAGATAGACCTAGGCATAAGAGAAAACCACATAAGGGAGGCAGAATTATCAGGGAAGAGCCATCAAACCTTAGAGAGTTGCAGGCCTCTCATTTGGTTGTCACTTGCTTCAGGCATCTAGGGTGCTATGAGTTCTGTGAGTAGGTAGAGAGAGTTCAACACCACCCTGAGCTCACCAGGATTTTTGTACCAAATCTTCGGGACAACAAGGTGACTCTTGCTCAGGCGACATTTACAATTTCACCCTCAATTATTGCGGATGCAACTAGGATTCCAAATGTAGGGGAGAAGTGGTACAAGGCACAAGACCTGGATGAACACTATTATGAGCCTTACATCAAACCCAGGTACAAAAATGAAGCAAAAAGGTTTTTTCCTTTCAGGTTCCTTGAAGACAAGTATGCCCCCATGATGAAAATCATCATGAAATATTTCACTTGTGAGGGCATATTTTCTAGACTATACACCTAACACATCAAGCTTCTCATGCATTTTACCAGGGTGAGGATGTTAAACCTCCCTTATTTCTTGTTCATGAATATTGGGAACATGGCCCACTTTGTGTAGAAAAAGCCATACCCTCAGTAGATGACTAGTCTTTATCATTATTCCCTGATCAAGATGAGTGTGCTTCATCATATTAACCTCCTCAACATCTCCTAGGAGACATTTATTGCTCATGACATCTTTAGGGTTCCTCAAATTCCTCCACCAATGTCCCAAGAATCAGGAGGACCTTCTAGCAGTGCTTAGGTGAAGACAGATGAGAAGGCCAAAGAGGCTAGAGCTATTGAGGTGCCCGAGACCTACATGACATACCAGAGGGGCACAAGAAGATTGTTTGCAGCTAATAGGCAAGTGTTTTCTCAACAGGATGTGGAAGAGAACTTTCCTTCTTCATCAACTTATAGGCAAATTCTTGCTCCACAGGATGTGGAAGGGGCTTTGCCTTCTTCATCAACTCAGTAGGTACAGGTATAGCAGTTGCGCAAAGGGAAAGAAAATATGTAGGTGGAAGATCTTGATGATGGGGAGGAAAGGGACTTTGATTTGATGGAGCATGATGAGCTAGAACAACATTGCATTCATCATGGCATAGAGATAATTGACTTATAGGCTCAGGATGAAGCAACAATAGAGAAATTCATCATATAGGAGAAAGAGGCTCAAATCCAAGCATTGATGGAAAATTTAGAGAGAGCCAAGTATGTCATTACATATCTAGAACAAGATAACAAGCATCCGAGTGATAAGCAGGTCCTCATGGATCTGGAACTTCTCAAGATTAAAAGACAAGGTGACAAGGGTAAGTCAGCAATTCAAGAGGAAGAGGCACTGATCACTTTGACTCCAATTGAGAAGGAAATTGAGGGTGATAGAGAGATTTGGCTTGAAAGAGTCAATTTGAAATTAGAGAAGCTATTGCAAAAGGCCAATAGGCACAACCAAATCATCGGGCACATGGCCTACCACTATAGGACCCGGAACAAAATTTGGAACATGAGGGTCAAATAGATGAAAGCAAGGCTAAGACGGGCTCTAAAAGGCAAAAAAGAGGAGGATAGGTTTAGGTTGCTTACTAAAGCTTCCTTGGCTCATTAAGATACTTGATGATGGTGTTGCTCACCAATTTTGGTCAAGTTTGGAGGAGTTTTTGTTTTTTTTGCAAATTCTGAAAATTCTAAACACAGAAAATCTAGCTCAACGCGTAGCGCCACTCGCGCTGCACTTTTCCTAGGGGCACCCAATGGACAAATTGCTTGCATTTTTGGATTTAAAGAGATGAGTACATGCATCCTATGGATTTTCTAAGCTTTTGGGGTAGAATTGGTCCACCAAAAAGTCACAAAACACCCTACAAATGACCTTTATGCCACCTTTTGGACACATAGAAGCAGTCTTTGGAGAATCCACTTTTGAGGGGTCAAATGAGCTTCACATGACGAAATTCTAGGTGTTTTGGAAAGTAGACTTGAATATATTTCCAATGAGCTATCATGAGCTCAGATTGGATGCTAGAAAGGCCTCCAAAAGGGACCTGAAAGTGGTACTACGCATTGGACTAGTGGCGCTACACGTTGAACCAGTGGTGCTATGCGTAGGACCAATTTTGCACAGGATGGCCATTTTTCTGTGTTTTAACTGTGTTCATGGATTTTCACTCATGGAGGATGTTTTACTGATGTAAATGATGACTTGGATTGTAAATATGATGGATAATTAGTAGTAGAGGGTAGATTCATTAGATTAAAAGTCAATTTGAGCACAAATAAATCAGTTTTCTTACTTTTAGAGGCAAGTTGTTAGGATGCCTAAATTTCTGTTTCTTGTTTAGTGTTGGTTAGATTAGCTCCTCATTTTAGGGATTCTACCCGTGAGGATGGGAGGAGGTTGAAGCAATGCCTATATCATCTTCTTATTTCTCATTGTAAAGGGTTGGACTCAGCTGGATGCTCATGCCTTTATTGTACATCATTTTGTAGTAGTTTAGCAGGAGATTAATAAAAATTGCAGCTATTTCTTTGGGATCCGTGTGGTATGAAGTTTAGTTCAATTTTTTTCTCTTGTGATCATATGTTAGAATGTTTTGTGTACTTCATTAATCATTTCATTTGTTCTAAGTGAATGTTTTCAAGTTGATAGGCAGAATTCACAACATCATTGCTCTACTTTGGTGAAATATTCACCATTATATGTTTTCTGTTAAAAAATAATATATTACAGAGCAATGGTGTTAGTGTCATTCTTTACAGCCTTCCTCCAGTGATCAAACATGCTCTTATAAAGTGATATTAAGGTGTCAAGTTCAAATTTTGTCATTTCAGTGAGTCTTCAAAGCAAAATTTGGTCACTAGGTATTAGGTCTAGGGTTTGTTTTCACTCCTTTCAAAGTTGTCCAAATGTCGATCCATGTCACCATTCAGCTGAGTGTACCATCATTCAGAGGGTTTTCATCATCATGTCATGTTCCACTGGGTCATTTTACGCCTTGTCCATGCTTCAGTGGTGCCTAGGTAAGGTTCATTTCCCTCTCCTAGGGTTTTGAAGGCAATTTCTCTTGGATGGTCAAATCATCAGTAAAACTTGTATCCTGATGTTCATACACCTTCCCCTATCCTTAATTTACCTTATTAAACACTTCCCATCACTGAGATCCTCCAAATTCCTCATTTTTGCACAAACCCTAGTTTCTTGCTACAACTTGGCAATTTTCTAGGCTAGACCTATGTTTTGCCCTTTTGGACCACTTCCCCTCACTCAATCTCTGAAATTCCACTTTCCCCTACTTCCTAACATCCCTCCCCACCTCCCAAAATTTTCTCAAGAATTTAGAAGCCCCTTATCCCCTTCATTTCGATTCATTTCGACAAATCCCTTGTTCCACAGATCGGGATAGGTTTCACTCAAACGATGTTTTTGAGCAATAAAAGATGACTTTGGAAAACTTAAGAGAGGTTTTTGTCCAAAATAGGCCAAGGAAGAAAAATTTCCTTCACTTGCTACACAGGTGTCATGGTTTTAGAGAAATGTCAAACATACAATTGCCTTAGGAGAATTGATGCACCTCTAAAGTGACCTTGGAAAAATCAAGTTTTCACCTAGCTTGGTTGGCCAAATGACTTTCTTGATGAGTCAAATTATAACTAGACACAAAGAGTTTTCCAACAAGCTATCCTGAGCTTAATTTGGAGTTGCGGAACACCTTCAAAAGTTGACTACAACAGCACTCTACCTTGAGGCAGCCTGATTTGGCACATTTTGACCTGTCTTGGGAGATTTGCTTTTTGTCAGGGAAAATTAACTCAAAATTGAAAAATTATAGTTGGGTTGGAAAGTAGACTCAAATACCTTTCCAACGCGCTATCGCGTGCCCAAGTTGGATACAGGGAAGGCCTCCAAAAGTCTTATGAAAAAAGTGCGATGCACTGGGCAGGAGGCGCGACGCATTGGTGAGGCGCGACGCACTGGACCTCAGAACTCAGTGTAAATTTACACTGGCATGGCACATAGGGAAGGCATGGTGCATTGGGTTTGATGCACGGTGCATACAGCCAGAAAGCCCAAAAAATCCAAAAATTTTCTCCAAAATCACCCAATATGCTTGGATCATCATTTGTACAAGTAGGTTGAACTTCTCTCATGGTTTTTCATCCAAGATTGATGGCTGTTGATGGTGCTTGATGAATGGTGAAGTGTGTTAAGGAAAGAAAACCCTATCTCTTCAAAATTTGCCAAGGAGATTGCTGCTAGTGTTTTGTGTTGCAACTAAGTATCCCCTCACCTCATCACTCCCTAATTCCATACTCTCCTTACTTCCCTTATTCCCCAAGTTAACATACCCTCAAAATTCACTAAGTTCATGCTCCCAATTCCCAAATCACTTATTCCTAAGTTATATTATCCCTATTCCTAAACCCTACCATTCCCTATCACTCTCCTTCTCTCATTTCACTTGTAAAATCCTCAAATACCAATTCCCAAACACAGTCAAGTGACTGTCCTCACCTTCACTTGATTGAACCATATTTTTCCCACAGTCCACTATACCCACTGTCCCTATTCATCATAGTCCCTTCCTACTTGGCACATATTTGGCATTGAGTACCAAATTATCCTTTTCAACAAGCTGCTAAACATACACCTTGCATGGACATTATGGAGACAGACACTGAAACATCATATGAACAAGACAATGATTTCCACCACTGAATTGCATGCACCAAGAAGGCATCAAGGAGGCGTGAAAAGGCATGATTTTGGCCGAAGCTTCTTTGGCTGAGTATAGTACTTGATGAGGCACTCCCAGCCCAAATTTCAAGAAATTTTGGGGCAATTTTGGCATTTTGACAAATTTTGGCACAAAAAAAAGGGTTTTCCTCCCTATGCGCTGCGCCATGTGGCGCTCGCTTTTGCTAGAGGGCTCCAAATCCAAAAAAATTTGCATTTATAGATTTTTCATGATACATTATGCTTGCCTACCTATGGCCAAGAAATGTGGGCAGGTTTTGAGCCCTAAAAAGGTCAAGAAACACTAAAAAATGATCTCACTACCCCTATTTTGACACACAGGAAGCAGTCTTGGGAGATTTGATATTTGGAGGGGCAAATGGACACCAAATCCAGAAATTCCACTTGGGTGTGAAAGTAGACAGGTAGGGCTTTCCAACGAGCTATCATGAGCTCAATTGGGACTTTAGGAAGTGCCTCCAAATCAGCTCCAAAGTGGCACGACGCATAGAGAATTTGGGCGCGAGGCATAGAGAAATTTGGCCTCATTTTCACTCTTCAGCTCAGAAATTCGCCCAGTTTTGACTAGTTTTACTTTTTGATGTAACTATTGATCTACCATGATTTAATTTGATGACCATGATGTAATATGGGCATATTTTTAATTGTTCTAGAGGATTCATTCACTAAAAAGTGAAAATTAAATGAATGAATCAGTTTCCTAGCATATAGAGGCAAGTTGTTTGATTGCCTAGATTTCAGTTCCTTGTTTAGAATCGGTTCAAATAGATCCTAGAATGATGAGCTCGACCCCTAGAGGCATGGGAAGGAGTTAGGATTGTCTATATCATGTAATTTCTCTGTCATTTTCAGGGTTGGACACTTGGGATTGCTTGGCACATCATTGTACATTTTATCTCTACATTTTTGGCAAAGGAAAAAGCAGGGTTTTGCAGCACTTGTTGGGATCCTTGTGGCTCTGTGTTTTGATGGTGTTTTTATTCATGAATTTGTAAGTTCATTGGTGTTTTATGTATTCCATTTCCCTTCTCTTTGCTTCTGAAATTAAACAAATTGAGTGACAAAGGTAGAATTCATTAGCTTGCTGTGCTCTGCCTTGAAATTTTGTTTAATTTTACATGTTTTCATTTGTTTGAGGAGGAATCTTGAGACCCTCTGGCACTCCTTAGCCCCTCACCAGTCTGATCCATCCATTCATTCAATCTAAAGCATCAAAACGATTGCCTTCCTTGCCCCAATCAGAACTCTGCAAAAACTAGGCCTTTTCCCTGCACCCAAAATTACCTTTTGCTTTTTTCCAACAAAAAACTCCCAAAAAAACAAATCAAATCCTTGCACTTAATACCTAGCCTAAAATTATCTTTTATTTCAGTCATATCAAGCCCCATCGATTATCTTTTTCCGAGATTGACCCGGAGATAGCCCTCTCTAGTCCTTGTAGGACTAGCTACGGGGTGAGCATGGTTTGATGTGGACCTAGAAGCTTACCTTTTCAGCCTGAGGTAAATCTAGGCTCTAACATAGTGGTAACCATACTGGGAAAGAAAGTTTATTTTCATTGTTTGGCTTTGTAGACTACAGACAGAGCCTGAAGTTAGCCAGGTAGCCTTTGAAACGCTCTTGCTTTGCATTAGCGAAAGTAGATGAAGGTTGCTTCAATCAATCTTCGATGTAGTTTATAAATAGAACATCTGATCTAAAATGATCACCCCAGTACATGTATCAAGTTCAGATCTGATGGTTGATGGTGGACAACAATCAGACAGAGGAAGGCTGAAATCATTCACCTGGTGACTCCAACTCAATGTAGAGACTCCACTGGAGGACTAACTCTTTCTCTGCGAAAATGGAAGGATCTTACACAAAGTTCAGGTATCCAAAGTGGAACAGTATTCAGGATCTAGTTTGTTTTCTTGTAAATTACGTCTTTGCTATTCTTGAAGTTGTCCTGAAAGTTTTTCAGGATTTGTTGTATGATAAAGGTGATCAAAATCTTCACTCGACCTATTCAAAAAGTGTAAATACTGAGTTTCCCTTTGATCCTAGCCTCCTTACTTTTCCCACATCTTATGATGACTCTCTTCAGAGTGATGAGCCTAAAGAAAACAAAACTAATCCTGTAGCTCTTGTATATACTCCTACACCTTTTATAGTCCCAGATAGGTATAGACCTCTTGTTTTACCCTGTACTCCAGGCTTTCCCTGCAAATTATTATATATATTTACCAAGATTTTACGGTGAATGTAATAATGTCAACGTTGAGGAACATGTGCAGAATGTTGAGACTTTTCTAGACCTTTTTGAAGTTGATAACGAAGATGTTAGTATTAGGCTTTTTGCTCTTTCTTTGCAAGGCAAAGTCAAGAGTTGGTTCAAAGCCCTGCCTGATGCAACCATCTCAGATTTCCAGCAGTTCGTCAAAGTTTTCCTCGACAGGTGGGTGGTAAGACAAAACTCTTTCTTGATTATAGAAGAGTATAACCAGCTTAAAAGAAAACCAGGGGAGACAGTACAACAGTTTTCAGCCAGATTTAATCAAGTCTATTTTTCGATGCCAGCTGATATAAGACCTCCTCCTAGATCCGCTCTCTTGCACTACCCGGGTGCCTTTGATCGGGAAATGGACTTTCAACTGAGAGAAAGGAATGTCGTAACACTTGAAGAGATGCAGAATAGTGCAGTAAATGTAGAGGCTCATTTGCTGATCAGAAGGGCAAGGTTGAAGGAAGAAGAGATGAAAAACGTGGATCCAGAGAAATCGACACCTTCAGAGGAAAAGCTTGACATTTTGGGTAGTGCAGTAGAAGAGATGATGTGGAAAATGACTGCAAAAAATGAAAATGACGTCCATGAACAAGTGGCTGATCCAAAACATTTTGTTTCTTATCCTAGTTGTCATAGTGATTGTTTTATAGATCATCTTGGAGAAGAGAGATCTGTTGATTTGACATGTATGCTTGATGATATGTTTTATACCGATGATTTGCCTTACTTTGATCAGTATGATGATGATTATGTTCTCCAAACAGAAGCTAATCTTGCAGACAAATCAGCAGCTAGTTTGTGGAAGGAGGAAGTTCACTTTCAGCAGCTCGAATATAGTGATCAGTCGATGCATATCAGCTATGACAGTGACGAGGAAAGTGCAACAAATTTTGAAGTAAGTGAAGGATCTTTGCCTTTTTATTTTTCTTCGTTTCAGTTCATCAGAGACAACATTCATGCAATCAGAAATCAATTGTCGACAAGTCTTGATTTGGACCATCTTGTAGGCAATGAAAACCTTGTTCAAGAGTTCTCACATTCAGATTTACAGTCCCCGAATGCCATTGATTGTCAAGTTGCAGATGAGGACATGGAAACTAGCACATATGATAAAATCATACAAGATGACTCCGTACCATTTTGTTTTGAATCATTTCAGTTTTTGAAGGGTAAATTGCATAGTAAATCTTCAAATGAGCAGCCTGTAGGAAATCAACAATCTCTCAGTTTTAATGTTGAGGATGAAGGTCAGAGTATAGATGAAGGTGTGGCAGCGGAAATACATGATCTAATGATGCAAGAGGATTCTGTACCCTTTTGTTTCGAAGCATTTCAGTTTATAAGGCAGAATCTTTGTAATATCTCTAAAGAAAAAGATGATCAGCCAGTAGGATGTCATACAGTTTCAATAGATACATCGCAGCAGTCTTCTCAAGTTTTTGATGATCCTATTGCTCGTGTGTTAGATTATGTTTGTTGTAAAAGTTCTTCTCCATCAGCTAACCATGTGACAGAAGAGAATGTTGATAATAATCTGATTCAAAGGTCACCTTCATTGTCTTGTTTAACAGATTTTTCATTACAAAGCTCAGATCAAAGTTTGCAGTCATATGAGGAGATTGATAAAGGATATTTTTGTTCTATTTAGAATCAACAACATAGTTTGGTTATTCACGAAATTCAGGATCCTTTTAATAGCTTGCTGCAATCACCAAAGAAAGACAACATAGATGTGAGGAAAATTTAAATATCCAACTATGAAGATTACTTGGACCAAAGCAGTAATGTGTTAATGGAAATCAATAGCTATGCTTATGAAGATCCTTTTGCAGTATTCTTGAAGTCATCCAGCCAATTCATATTTTGCAAGTTTATCACCAGTCAACTTGATTCCGAGTTTCCATGGGAGTTTCCTTTCGATTATTCCCTTTTCCTATGCATCAGAAAGCATTTGGGAAGAAATCAAATAACAGACAAGATGCTAACATGGTTACATTGGCTGTTTCATTTCACTTGATCTGGCAGTGAAATAGAATAGTTAGAGTAGGTTTTGATGAATAAGCTCCATTTTGAGCATATTTTCCAGTTTGTCGATTGTGTTTAAGTATCAAGTTAGTTTTTAATTGAGTGAGAGTCAATTTGTGTCGTCAAGTCATCAGTTTTCAGTCATGCATTTCAGCTTGAGTTTTTGATTCCATTTCCCAATGGATGAAGGCACTATCTGCGCTCCCAAAGATCTGCAGTTCTTGGCACCTCCAAGGAGCTACCATCCCCACTGGAGCCAATATTAGTGTCAGTCTTTGCATCCTTCCTCCAGTGATCAAACATGCTCTTACAAAGTGATTTTAAGGTGTCAAGGTCAAATTTTTTCATTTCAGTGAGTCTTCAAAGCAAAATTTGGTCACTAGGGATTAGGTCTAGGGTTTGTTTTCACTCCTTTCAAAGTTGTCCAAATGTCGATCCATGTCACCATTCAGATGAGTGTACCATCATTCATATGGTTGTCATCATCATGTCACGTTCCACTGGGTCATTTTACGCCTTGTCCATGCTTCAGTTGTGCCTAGGTAAGGTTCATTTCCCTCTCCTAGGGTTTCGAAGCCAATTTATCTTGGATGGTCAAATCATTAGTAAAACTTGTATCCTGATGTTCATACACCTTCCCCTATCCTTAATGTACATCATTAAACACTTCCCATCACTAAGATCTTCCAAATTCCTCATTTTCGCACAAACCCTAATTTCTTGCTACAACTTGGCAATTTTCTAGGATAGACCTGTGTTTTGCCTTTTGGACCCCTTCCCCTCACTCAATATTTTAAATTCCACTTTCCCCTACTTCCTAACATCCCTCCCCACCTCCAAAAATTTTCTCAAGAATTTAGAAGCCCCTTATGCCCTTCATTTCGATTCATTTCGACAAATCCCTTGTTCCACACATCGGGATAGGTTTCAGTCAAATGATGTTTCTGAGCAATAATATATGACTTTGGGAAAATGGATAGAGATTTGTGTCCAAAATAGGCCAAGGAATAAAAACCTCCTTCACTTTTTACACAGGTGTCATGGTTTTAGAGAAATGTCAAAACTACAGTTGCCTCGGGAGAATTGATGCACCTCTGAAGTGACCTTGGGAAAATCAAGTTTTCTCCTAGCTTGGTTGGCCAAATGACTTTTTGGATGATTCAAATGATACTTAGACACAAATAGCTTTCCCACAAGCTATCATTAGCTTAATTGGGAGTTGAGGAACACCTTCCAAAGTTGACTACAACAGCACTTTGCCTTGAGGCAGCCTCATTTGGCACATTTTGACCAGTCTTGGGAGAGTTGATTTTTGATAGGGAAAATGAACACCAAATTGTAAAATTATAGTTGGTTTGGAAAGTAGACTGAAATACCTTTCCAATGAGCTATCCTGTGCCCAAGTTGGACACCAGGAAGTCCTCCAAAAGTCTTCTGGAATATGCGTGACGCACTGGGCAGGAGACGCAGTGCATTGGTGAGGCGCGGCGCACTGGGCCTCAGAACTCAGTGTAAATTTACACTGGAACGGCGCATAGGGAAGGCATGGTGCAGTGGGTTTGATGCACAATGCATACAGCCAGCAAGCCCAAAAAATTCAAAAATTTGCTCCAAAATCGCCCAATATGCTTGGATCATCATTGTACAAGTAGGTTGAACTTCTCTGATGGTTTTCCATCCAAGATTGATGGCTGTTGATGGTGCTTGATGAATGGTGAAGTGTGTTAAGGAAAGCAAACCCTATCTCTTCAAAATTTTCCAAGGAGATTGCTGCTAGGGTTTTTTGTTGCAACTAAGTATCCCCTCACCTCATCATTCCCTAATTCCATACTCTCCTTACTTCCCTTATTCCCCGAGTTAACATACCCCCAAAATTTACTAGGCCCATGCTCCCAATTCCAAAATAACTTATTCCTAAGTTCTATTATCCCTATTCCTAAACCCTGCCATTCCCTATCACTCTCCTTCTCTCATTTCACTTGTAAAATCCTCAAATCCCAATTCCCAAATACAGTCAAGTGACTGTCCTCACCTTCACTTGATTGAACCATATTTTTCCCACAGTCCACTATACCCACTGTCCCTATTCATCACGGTCCCTTCCTACTTGGCACATATTTGGAATTGAATTAAAAGGTACCAAATTCTCCTTTTCATCAAGCTGCTAAACATACACCTTGCATGGACATTATGGAGATAGACACTGAAACATCATATGAACAAGACAATGATTTCCACCACTGAACTGCATGCACCAAGAAGGCATCAAGGAGGCATGAAAAGGCATGATTTTGGCTGAAGCTTCTTTGGCTAAGTATAGTACTTGATGAGGCACTCCCAGCCCAAATTTCAAGAAATTTTGGGGCAATTTTGGCATTTTGACAAATTTTGGCACAAAAAACAGGGTTTTCCTCCCTATGCGTCGCGCCACGTGGCCCTCGCTTTTGCTAGAGGGCTCCAAATCCAAAAAAATTTGCATTTATAGATTTTTCATCATAAATTATGCTTTCCTACCTATGGCCAAGAAATTTGGGCAGGTTTTGAGCCCTCAAAAGGTCAAAAAACACTAAAAAATGACCTCACTGCCCCTATTTTGACACAAAGGAAGCAGGCTTGGGATATTTGATATTTGGAGGGGCAAATGGACACCAAATCCAGAAATTCCACTTGGGTTGGAAAGTAGACAGGCAGGGCTTTCCAAAGAGCTATCAGGAGCTCAATTTTGACTTTGGTAAGTGCCTTAAAATCAGCTCCAAAGTGGCGCAACGTATAGAGAATTTGGGCGCGGCGCATAGAGAAATTTGGCCTCATTTTCACTCTTCAGCTCAGAAATTCGCCCAGTTTTGACTAGTTTTACTTTTTGATGTAACTATTGATCTACCATGATGTATTTTGATGACCATGATGTAATATTGACACATTTTTACTTGTTCTAGAGGATTCATTCACTAAAAAGTGAAAATTAAATGAATGAATCAGGGTCCTAGCATATAGAGGCAAGTTGTTTGATTGCCTAGATTTCAGTTCCTTGTTTAGAATTGGTTCAAAAAGCTCCTAGAATGATGAGCTCAACCCCTAGAGGCATGGGAAGGAGTTGGGCTTGTCAATATCATGTAATTTCTCAGTCATTTTCAGGGTTGGACACTTGGGATTGCTTGGCACATCATTGTACATTTTATCTCTGCATTTGTGGCAAAGGAAATACCAAGGTTTTGTAGCACTTTTTGGGATCCTTGTGGCTCTGTGTTTTGATGGTGTTTTTCTTCATGAATTTGTAAGTTCATTGGTGTTTTATGTATGCCATTTCCCTTCTCTTTGCTTCTGAAATTAAACAAATTGAGTGACAAAGGTAGAATTCATTAGCTTGTTGTGCTCTTCCTTGAAATTTTGTTTAATTTTACATGTTTTCATTTGTTTGAGGAGGAATCTTGAGACCCTCTTTCCCTCCTTAGCCCCTCACCAGTCTTATCCATCCATTCATTCAATCTAAAGCATCAAAATGATTTCCTTCCTTGTCCCAATCAGAACTCTGCAAAAACTAGGCCTTATCCCTGCACCCAAAATTGCCTTTCCCTTTTTTCCAACAAAAAACTCCCAAAAAATCAAATCAAATCCTTGCAATTCATACCTAGCCTAAAATTAGCTTTTCTTTCAGTCATCTCAAGCCTCATCGATTATCTTTTGTCGAGATTGACCAGGAGAGAGCCCTCTCATGTCCTAGAAGCTTACCTTTTCAGCCTGAGCTAAATCTAGGCTCTAACAAATGGAACACATAAAATATTATAGAAATATAAATACAGAAAATGCATAAAACAAGAGAGACACAGATATACGTGGTTCACCCAGTTTGGGCTACATCCACGGAGAAATAGCCAGTCCTTCTTTTTATATTATTCAACAAACTGAAGAGATATAACCTACAGCAGATACATTGTAATTCCCTCTTCACTCTCAATCTCCTCTCTCTTCCTCACTCAGAATATAGATCTGCATAGACACATATAGCGAGGGGTTGCCTTCTAGGGAAAAAAACCCTAAATTAAACATAAATTCTACCATCAGATCTCCGCCTAATGAACGACCCAGATTGACTATGAAATTACAAAATTTAACAAGGCAATTTTACATCTATTCTTAGCTTCAGGGGCACTACCCCCGATCCCCCTGCTAGGGGGGAGCTCCCAGAAGGTCGCAGCCGGCCCCCCCTGGACCCCCCCTGCAACGAATATTTTACGGGTGGCATTGCTGCCCCATTATGAACTGGGGTCCAATGCAGCAATACCTTTGAATACAAAAGATAATCAGGCTCCACACCCCACATTTTCTACAGTGTAGGAAGGATCCATGATGATCACATGCTCTTGCTAGCTTCTCACCAATCTTAAAACACCTCACCCATTAAGCCCCTGAGTGCTAAACCTTATGCCTACCTTGCCCCATTTAACACCTTACAATTTTGACCTAATTGCCTAGCCCTAACTATTTGGCTCCTCCTGATCCAACAAAACCCCTTCAAAATCAAATCAAACCTTGTGCTACTATACCTAGCCTAATATCCTTTTCTTGATCTAGTCATCTTGGTTGAGATCCTTATGGAGAGAGCCCTCTCTCGGCGTAGCAGGGCTAGCTACTCGACTAAGCGTGGTTTTTTATTACCCTGGCATTGCCTTCCTTCAACCTGAGGTTCAATCCAGGTGATAACATAGTGGCGACCATATTGGGGAAACAAAAGATTAATCACCCCGGTAATATCTTTCATTTGAATTCTTAAGCTTGTGGATGATGATTTTTAGAATTTACTAGGTTGAATTGGAAAGTTGTAAAGCAATATATAAAATTTCAAAATTGAGCATACTGGCTTCTCGAAAGTACACCAGATCCAATCCAGATCCGAACCCTCCAACCATTATCAGTGATCCTCATAAAATTGGGCTGAAATCTAAGAAAGCTGCAGAGAAATTCAGTGTAGTAGGAGAACAATCAATTGAATTTTTCATTCCTCGTGTTCATTCACTCCTAGAAAGGTTAGACACTCTGCAAGATATTGAGTTTGATGTTCATTTTGAGCAAAGTCTATTTCACAGTAAATATTTGAGTTGGATTGATCAAATAGTTGTTGATTCCTTTATATCTCTTGATAACCCCATTAAATACTTGTTTAGACAAATTAAATCAGGGTCATAGCTTATTCATGCTCTCGATTAGTTGCAGAACCTTTCTTCAAATGTAGACACTTGGGTGAAAAATAGGCCATATTTTAATTTTCGAAATAGCTCCTTTACATCTACTACAACTCAAACAATTCCTTACCCACTGCTTTCATCTTTACAAATTGTTAGTACTACTCCGGCTGTTGTTAATTCCCCCTTGAATATACTGAGTACCCCAATCCTTGCTATAAATCCACCTCCCCCACCTCAAGTTATGGTTGCCTTATATGCGCCCCTTGTTTTACCTCGAAATCTTGGTGCCAAGCCTGTTGATTATCAACCCAAAATACCTTTCTTTGATGCCACTCAAACCATTACAGCTCAACAACATGTAGATAAAATGAATGATTTCTTTGACCTCCATGAAGTAGAAGTTAAAGATGTGACGATGAGGTTGTTTGTACAAAGCTTTGGAGGTGAAATTTGCAAATGGTTTAGAGCCTTACCAACAACTTCTATCACCACTTTACCAATCCTCCATAGGTAGTTCCTGGATTGATGGGAGGTGAAGAAGAATCCCCTTCAGATTTTGTCTGAGTATGAGAACATCAAAAGAAATTTTGGTGAGAGTGTGTAAGACTATTGTGTGAGGTTTAATATTGTATGCAATGCTATTCTTGCAAACATTAAACCACCGAAGGGATTGGCTTTGCTCAAGTTTTCAGACGGTTTCGATACTGATATGGCATATCAGTTGTGGGAACATGATCCTACAACACTAGAAGGCATGCAAAATAATGCTGTGAGCATAGATGCAAACTTGTTGGCCAAAAGAGCAAGAATGAGATTCGAGAAAAGAGTGACCGTGAAAGAAGAAACATCTAGTTTAGATGTAAAAATGGATACATTGATTTGAACAATGGAAAGGATGGTTGACCGGTTATCCATCATAGATAGACCTGAACCTCAAATCTAGAATCCAAATTTTATAGGCCAGCAGTAGCCCCAACTCCGAATCAAGCAGAGAGAACAAAAATAACTAGAACAACCAACACAACAACAACAATAGATTAGAACTCCTTTACAGTAGAATTATGTTCAAGGAATGGAAGAAGAAGATGAGGACGATCCGGTAATTGAAACAAATCACTTTTTCACTGCTGATGGTATGTCCATATTTCTGACTAAAGATGAAGAATATGCAGAAGTTCTAGACATTTAAAGGGATAAGGATTACATCTTAGCAAATGATGTGGTTTTGGAGGCTGAATCTGATGACTATCAGCATGGTTATATGAATTCTTTGACTGCACAATAGAGTCAGTACTCTTTAAGGAGCAGAGATGTACCGATCAATCTCATTTAGAAAAGAAAGGATGTGCAATCAAAGAATGATTCCTCAAACACTCAAAAGAAAGGAAAAGAGCTTGATGATCTGAATCCCAGCAAGGTACCATTAACAAGTATCATTGCAAAGGAGAAGAACAATTAGCAAAAAGATAGTGCAACAAAAGAGAAAACATATAAGAAGGGCATTGGTGTCCAAGAGGTAGAGAAAGTTTCATCTTTTAATTTAGAAAGTGGAATTTCTAAATTGAAAGTGTCCATTCCTTTGACTGAGCTTGTTAAGAATAGAAACTATAAATGCCATGCATCTAGAATATTGCAATTAGATCCTTTTTCTGACATGGTGAATGTCGAGGATGATCATCCTGAACTCATTTTTGGTCCAGCCATAGAAGGTCAGCCTGAAGATAGCGAAGTCCCTCCCTCTTATTTGAGTCTTAGAATGAATGAGTATATTCTCCATAATGCTATGTTAGATTCTAGAGCTTCCCACAATTTTATGCCCAAAGCCATTATGAAAAAGTTGGGCTTGGATATCACCCGGAAATATCACGATTTGTACTCATTTGATTCTAGTAGAGTTCATTGCATTGGTCTCATCAATGATTTTGTGGTTTCTTTAGATAAAATCCCAATCAAAAATGTCTTGATGGATGTGGTAGTTGCTAATATACTAGCATGATTTGGTATGCTCTAATCTAGATCGTGGGGAGCCAAACTCAAAGGCACTTTACAACTTGACTTCTCTTATGCTACAATCCCGGTTTTCAGACAAGCCTCAACCGGGAAACAAAAATGAAGTATATGATCATTAGTAAAGAGAAGCCTGTTAATCATTCGATAAATGTTGTACATATTGATTTAGAGTCTTTTGTTTTGTACTCTGATAGTGGATTGAATGACGTAGATATTTAGCTTGTAGAAGTAGATGATGTACCAGAAATTTTTGAGAATTTTAGAGTAGTTCTTAATCAAGAAAAAGGAAAAATAGCAATTTCTTCTTAGCAGCCTACACAACAACAAAAGATCAATGAAGAGAAGAAAAATGAAGTAATTAGTGAAGGTAAGGTTGAGAATAAAACAAAATTCCAGCATCTAGAAGATGAAACCGACCTTTGGAGCATGGACTTCGATGGTGCTGTGGGGAAGGACAGTGTCGGTATTGGAATTTTGATTTGAAGCGTGCTTTCCAACCTGCCAAAGTCCCAAGTAATGTTAGAGTATGTTCCTACACGTTAGATTTTGATTGCTCTAATAATGAAGTGGAGTATGAGGCATTGATTACAGGTCTAAAATTTTTGAAGAAACTGGGCGCGAAAAGGATTTCTATTTATGGTGATTCAGAGCTGGTGATTAAACAAGTAAAAGGAGAATATCAAGCAAAGAATCTGTAGATGAGAGACTAAAAAAATGCAGCTTTGAATATTTTGAAGATGTTTCTGGAATACACCTTGATAGCGGTACCTCGAAGTCAAAACATCATTACAGATTCACTCGCCACTGCAGCAAGCAACTTGAAGATTCCAATGAATTCTAGTAATAAATTTGAAATTCATGTCAAACATAGGCCTATTGTTCCTGATAGTTTGAGGTATTGACGAGTTTTTTGGGATGACAATGAAATTAATGCCTTTTTTCAAAATTAAGGAAAGTTTAAGAATGCTTTCATTGATGATGTTTGTGATCCTGGTGAACAAGATATTGAGGCAAATTAGATGGAGGTTTTACAAGTAAAGGATAATATTATTCCTAGAGTTCTCATACCTTTATAGGAGCTCCTTGATCAAGATGATGTGGCGAGAAAACCAACCATGGTTCCTACAAAAAAAGGAGTTGAAGATGTAAATCTTGGAACAGCCGACCAGCCCAAGCTTGTAAAGTTATCAAAAACATTGTCCCCCGAAGCAAAGGATAATTATGTTAAGTTAATTTCTGAATTTTTTGATGTTTTTGCTGGGATTATTCAGATTTGAAAGTGTATGACAAGAAGGTCATTCAGCATACTCTTCCTATCAAGTCGGACCAAAAACATTTTAGACAAAAGTTGAGAAGAATCAATCCAAAGCTGTTGCCATCCATCGAGAAAGAGGTAAATAGATTGTTTAAAGTTGGCATCATTGTTCCAATTAGATTTTCTGACGGGATTTCAAATTTGGTCCCGGTACAAAAGAGGACCGAAGAGATAAGGTTGTGGACAGATTTATAAACCTCAACAAAGTGTCCTTAAAGGATAATTAACCTCTTCCTAAGATGGACCATATTTTGCAAAGAGTAGTTGGAGCATCACGGATGTCACTATTGGATGGCTACTCAATCTATAATCAAATCTTGGTACATGAAAAATACCAAGACAAAACTACCTTCACAACACCATAGGGAACTTTTAAGTATGCCAAGATGCCATTTGGGCTGAAGAATGCCAGAGCCACTTTTTAGCAGGCAATGGACATAGCTTTTGCTAATGAGAAGGATGTTTTCTTGGTAGTCTATTTAGATGATTTGATGGCATTTTTTGGTTTTGATGATGAGCATTTGCACCACTTAAGGATTGTTTTTCAGAAATGTAGGAAGTTTCAGGATTTCTCTAAACCCGAAAAAGAGTCTTTTTGCCATGGAAGAAGGTAAACTCCTTGGTCATATAATTTCTAAAGATGGTATTCGCATTGATCCTTTAATGGTGGAGGCAATCCAGGAAATAGACTTTTTGCACAACAAAAAGGAGATTCAATCTTTCAATGGTAAGATGAATTTCTGACACAGATTTATACCAAATTTGGTTGAGCATTTACTTGAATTAACTAATATGTTGAAGAAGGAAAACACTGTGAAATGGATCGAGGATGCCATGTAATCATTCAAATTGGTAAAGTTTGCTTTGAACACAGCCCCAGTTTTGATCTGTCCTGATTATACTCATGATTTTATTATATTTTCATTTGCATTTGAGCACACTATGGCTTCGATGTTATTGCAAAAGAGGGATCAAGTGGAGCAACCCATTGCTTTTTTTAGTAGGACTATTAGAGACGCTGCCTTGCATTACAATATCATTGAGAAACAAGGTCTAGATCTTATAAAAGCATTGAAGGATTTTAGAGTCTACATTTTGCATTCACATACCATAACATATGTTCTTAACGCAACTATCAAATATGTTCTCATGCAAACTAATCCGGAGGGAAGAAGAGGTAAGTGGATAGCAGTAATGTTGGAGTATGATCTTGAGATTAAGCCTACCAAACTGATCAAAGGACAAGGCTTGGTGAAACTGATGGCTAATCTTGCAATGGTTCAACCAAATCATGCCCTAACTCCTTATACCCTAACCTCATTGGGGACATGCAAAGAAAAAAAGAGAAAGAGAAGACTGCTTTGATACCACTAGTTCGAACTTAAATGGGAATGATGGTAGCTTATTTTTGAGAAGAGATGTCGTGGCTAAATGCCACTAAACTGTGTTGCAATGAGGCTCAAGGGCCTATTTATTATTGGAAAACATGAGAAAACCCTAATTGTAGGAAATGTAACACCAAGATTTTGTGGGCCCCATTTGGTTTATGTGGACAACCAACTTCCAAGGGTCATAACTTTGTCATATTATCTTCATTTCATGCATACGATACCTTGTTGGAAAGGTCTCTCTCGGTACTATAGGTTTCGATGCAAGCTCCCGCCCACAATGACAACCCTATCGTAGACCCGAAAAAAACACCATTTAGGGGCTCAAAATTGTTCTTGAAGTTCTAGACCCGAAAAACTGCTAAAATAGTAAATGATGAAATGAAGAAAGAAACAAATGAAACTAACTTGGGGCTCTAGGTGGAATAGGTGGGTGGCCACCAATATCCACCTAGATCACGGGATGTATATGGCTTCCTTGTGAAGGAAATATGAATTGTTTGAAAACTATTAAAGGATGAATAATGTGTTTTAATGGACTGTACATGAATTTAATTGGGCTGCAAGAGAAGTACGTAGACACATGTTGCCTTGGAGAACACTTAAAAGGTAGAAAGAACATAATTTGTGAAAGAGGATTGTACTAACAATAAGGGAAGGGGAGTAAATGCCAATGTAGGAAAAGTAAACAATAGAGAAAAAAAAGGGGTTCGAACTCATGGAGGACAAAATTCCATCTTTCACTCATTCATGTAGGAAAGTAGAGGGATCAAATTGGAGAAAAATTCAGTAGAAAGCAACACAAAAGAAAAGAGAAGACAATGAGTTGACATTTGCTGGCATGACTAGAGTGAAGATGGTTTCTCCTCGATGAGTAACAATTCCTCTCAAGTCCCTGTAAAGCTAGATGGTGGAGATGGTTTTCTCTGGATTCACTTAATGTTAGGGGTAGAGGATTGTGTCCTTGGATTCCTGGAGGGAGGACCTATAAAGCCTTTCTTGCAATGATTTTTACAATGATTTTTGGATTCCCCAGAGTGGGTGGAACCACTATGTGTTTTGGGTAGAGGAAACAAGCCTCTGGATTCCGTGTAGATTGTTTGATTGTTGAGTGGTTTGTGGGTAGAGGAAGGAGGTCCTATGGAGTCCCTATTTCAGCTAGAAATTGGTATATGTCAGTGTGTGTGTGGTAGAATTGCTCATTATTAGATAAAATGAAGCAATTAACAATCTAATTTGGCATGCCTAGGTGTAGAGGAAGGGTGATAACCTTCATTGAGTAAACCATATCCTTAGAAGGAGAATTAATAAGAAGGAATGTATATATGAGACAAAAAAATGTAGACTTTCTCCTATTATTTTGACTGATGGCAAGAGGAATTAGATTGATTAGTGGTAAACACCCAACTCAAGGGAAGGGTGGGGATGGGTTTGTTACAGGTGGTATCAGAGTATCCAGGTTGAAGACTTGGACTGGATGGGCTCTATAATGGGAAAGTCAATATTTTTTATAAATGATCTAAAGAAATTGTTTAGGTGTTAAAAGTCAGTCTAATAAATTAATTACAGACCTAATGGGTGGATCAACCTTGTAATTTATCTTACATAACAACAAAACTAAATAGTAACTATAATAGTTTCTGAAATGGAAAACTCAAATGTTATATTTAATGAATTGTTTCTTATTTGATAATCATGTGCTAAATTGGAATGTTTTGTTGCAAAGAGTCTCCTACAACAAGTCTATAAGAACATAAACATGGACATAATTTTGTTGTTTAAATTGTTAACTATACACTAATAGTTGATGTTTCTTGATATATGGTTGATTTATATGAAATATTGAGTATCATGGGAATACTATCATGTTTTTGTTTCACAACAGAGATGGCCATGGAAGCTCCATGAAGGAAAATTTCATGGTCATGAAATGTGCTTATTTATTTACCACATGTAAAATATAATAGTGTGTGTGATTGATGTCAAATCACGAGCAGAATAAGGCAAAGGAAAAGTAGAAATGAGGACTAATATGGTGAAGTCCATTTTTGATAAGTCACAACATGGAAATTAATAGGTCATGGCCAATGAAGAAGAGATCAGTTGAGTAAGGGGAGAGAATCACTATCCAGATTGGATGGATACCTTGAGTAGCCTAAGGTCTAAAGTTAAAAGTTTCAAGGAAAATAATGAAAGTATAGTCAAAGCTCAAGAGAGA
>APFE030511116.1:0-13810 GCA_000404065.3 Pinus taeda
ATTGAAGTTTACTCTCATGGAATCGCTAATATTTTTCTCGTTAGTCATTTTGTTTTGTTTGGTCCATTGAAGAAATAACACTGATTCCTTCTATAATTAGAAAATAAGTTCCAATGGCTTTTTGCTATTGCAACCTTCCCAACCATGAATCCCCTTGGGATAGGCCCAATCTTCCTGGTAGGCAAGGACTGGGACCTTTTACTGAAGAATAAAAAAAAATCAATGGGTTTCATCGTTTCTATGGTTCTTTCTCACAACTGTAAGGGTCCCTCTCTATACGGACTCAGAGCCTTTTTTCATTTCCGAAATTAATGAGAACTTGAGTATGTTATCGGTAAATTATAACCGTTTACCAATCATCTCGAGCTCCTACTCTTGAAAAACATTAAGTAATAAATAACTCTCATTACAAGGAAAAAAATCCCTTTTTATTAATATAGTAACGACATGTAATTTCTGGGGTTGGCCCAGGTAGCTGACCCTGGTTGTTTTCGTTCTCGCCGGCAAATTATGAGCAATAAACTTTTTATGCTTCTTCAATTTGCATGATTTCCCGCTCAACTGGATTGATGACCATTCGCGACCAAATGAAGGAATTTCCTTTTGCATCCCACATCAAGGTGATTGGATTTGCAACCAATGCAAACCATAAATTTCATCCCCGGTAAGGTTAGATGAAGGATCTTTGATTACAAGCGGGAAATTCTTCTGTTATTCTGTTGTAAGAATTTCTTAATTATAAGAACATGCTTTTGGTGTTAGATTAAAGAAATAAACATAGTTATTTTTATGCCTATAGCGAATAGAACCTTGACTTCCACATAGAAATCCTTATTATTCATCTTTACTTCATGTCATGATGTTAATATTCCTAGTAAACATTTGAGGGAAAAATTGAATCTCATTACTAGAGATCTTAAAGTATAGTAGAATGAAAGAAAATGAAGATATATGCAAAAATATTAAATAAATTTGAATATTAAGTATAAATGATTAATAACATTTTCCATGACTCACATGAGTTACTGAATTAGTATATATATATATTAATAGATTTTTATTTCTTTTACAACTAGGAAAAAGAGAAAATATATATTTTGTTTCTACAATACTTAAACTTGAAATATAATATATGTAAATAAATATAATATATGTAAATATTGTGAGAGAAATGTATGAACCTTCCACTAATCTCTGTTCTTATCCTCCATTCACATAGACCAAAGCCACTTAGCACGATTCTAACAAATGGAATACAACTTTATCTTCGAATATCATTAAATATTTAATTTCCGTGGCTACTCTCATCTTAGTAGACAACTAAAGCATTTATAGGTAGCAATTTCGATTAAAGTGGTGGAAGGCGTATGATGTCATTCATTAAGGTGGTGAAGACACATATGGTATCTATCTTGTTGTTATGTTGTTATACATGAGTAGAGGAATCAGCATTATATTAGTATGAAGGACTTGGGACATGGTGACTGGCTTGCTGAGTAACAATGACAACTCAAGCCAAGAGTTGTGATGATGTCGACGAGGACAGTCACCTCAAAGTGATCGATTAACAAAAGCAGGAATATAAATGATTTTATGTGTTGCTCCCATTATGATTTTTATTAATGCTACGAAATGATGAATGGATATACATAAAATGATATTTATTCTTGCTAATGATTAGCGTGAGATCCTATAACAACAATACTCTACCTGCACGAAAGAAAGAAAAACGGGCCCACGACCAACATCTATATGTATGCATAGAGGGAAGGGATGAAAAAAACAAAAATAAAAAAATAGACGGAAGGGATCCACTAAATTAATTTCCTGGTACATTTAAAGGATTGAGTGTGAGGAGCTACTAAATTGCGAAACCGGACTCCTGCTACTGCGATTTTAATATGATGTTGCGGACGCGCGCTTGCCAGCATCAATGGAGCTCTCATAATTCCTCAGTAACTCCGCCTTGCCATTAGACATGGCTTGCTCCTGCTGCTTCGAATTTGCAGTGCAACATCCAGGAGTTGGAGCATGTTTTGGGCACTGAGGTGCAGCTGGAGGGCACCTAGAAGCAGCAACAACCAAATGTAAGGGGTTTACCTTAAACAACGTGCACATAAGTAGGGCAACCAGAATAACAGACACATCAGTTATCATTTTCCTGGGGAATGACATCATCGTTTTAATAAATGAATCTTCAGCTGATTGATGGGTTCGGTTAAATTATTGATGGTCGATAATGAGAGTTATGACAAGGGGATTTGTAATTGCAGGTCAAATATTTGGTGGATGCATACAATACATTACTCTTAATCACACGGAGAGGTCATTTATTCTATAAATACAAGACCGACAGGAGGAGGAGCGGGAGCAGACACGAGTTTTTTAGATGTTAGATGGTCCATCAATCTGGTTATTGAATTGAGTTCAAATTAGTTGTAACGTCGACCATTGACAGATCCTTCGTTCGTGGAGCAGATGGTAGAGAACTTTGTGGGTTGAATGCGTGCACACAGCGAGGAATAGTAATGTGTGACCGGCTTTGGATGTTTGACTTGGGATGTTTGACTTAATGCTTTGATGAGACAATTTGATTCATCTCGAGTGTCAAACTGACTCCCATAGATGGAAAGTCAAAGTTGCAATATGGATGGTTAGAAATATGTTATTCGAGTTATTTATTTAAGAAAATAGTAACATATATGAATATAATTAATTTGGTAGGGTGAGTATAATTTTACCAGCATAGATTTATTTTAAATACAAATTTAGGATTAGTGCAAATTTTTTTAGAGCGTAAAATACAATGTGTTATTTTCCTTTGTTAAAATGGTATTTTTAATGCTAAATTATAATATAATATATAGATTATATATTATATAATGGCTAAATAAACATTTAACCATAAAACTTAATTTTTTCCATTATATTATATATATATATATATATAATTTTTAATTTTTTTCATGTTCAGGGACGAGGTTATTTTGAATTATGGTTTTTAGTGTTTTATTTTAGTTATTGATAATTAAATGATGGATGGTATGCTCATAATATTATTTTTAGTAGTAGTTAGAATAGAATGTTAAGATTTATTTTAAAGATACTCATTCTCTTTTTGCTTTTCAATCTAATTTTAAAATTGCTTTAACATTAATTATAATTATAATTATACATGTAGAGAGTGGGATACGGTTTTTTCGACATGTGTTATTTATAAGCTATAATATTGGTCCATGATATTCTAACATCTCTTATTTATAATACTAATAATAAAAAATAAAATTCAAATTAGTTAATTTTTATGATTTTTTATGATTTTTTAAATCTTGATAATTTGAAATGTATGACGAGTCTCTATCATGAACTGATGTCTATAAATATTAATCAACCATTTGATTTATATGATTGAACTATTTAATACTAATAGTTGTGTTTAAAATCATTAATCATATCAATAAATTAGATATATAAATACAATGAAAAAATTCAAAAGTGTAAATTATTTAGTAAACTTCATTTAATAAAAACATAAATTTGAAAATGCATTTCTTCTATAAGCAATGACATTCTTAGCCTTATTCAATTTTATTTATTTCATGAAACTTTTTGATAAAAAATACCTCTTAGGGGGGTTAAGAGATAGTCTTGGTTGTTTCTAAGTTAATACTAAAGTCATTCCCATGTTTATAAATAATGGATGGAATGTTTTGTGCCAATTATACCAATATAGAGATTTTTCAAATTTGTTCTTTCCTCACTTATTATTTTCTATACTTTTATTGATTTGGCAAAATGAACTAGGTAAAGACAACACATGATAAATCTTAAAAATCTTTATAATAACATCATGTGATATCAAATATGAAATTTTAGTATGAATTGCTTCATTAGAAAAGACAATAACCATATAATTATTAGTTTTTTAAAGAATATATTAAATATGTAAATATTATGAGTAAGTAAGTAAAATAAAAAGGTTTGATAAAGGGTTAAGATTTATTTTAAAGATTTCTTTGAGCGAGGGCATTATGGTTTTTTTGGCAAGCTTGGTCCATGGTATTCTATCATAACGTATTTATATATACTATTGGTCCATGATATTTTGTCATAACTTATTTACATATACTATTTGTCAATGGTTTTCTAACAAACATTGTTTATAGACAAAAGTCTTTATCGTAACATAGCATTGAATCTCTATGTTTAAAAATCTTATTACATGCCCTTCTAAATGTGTATAAGATTCACTGATATGTTAATTCTTCTTACAAATAATAATAGTAATAATAGTAATAATAATAACAATTTTACAAATTAGTTTATTATGCCGTAAGGCATCTCCCTTTGAAATCAACTCTCCCAACCGCAATCGTGTAATCATCTGCACCATTCGATCAAATGTCTAACGATTGGAAATTTTAAGGTCCTTGGATTAATAATTAAGACAAAAAACCCTAATAGTTAGGTTAAAACGGGTATTCTCCAGCGTTTTTACTACATTCTCTTCATGGTTCTTTGGTATTGGTGACCAAGAAAAACAACGAGGAGTGTTGTGATTTCAATAGGGCTTTCAACTTCAGTTTGAGGATGCAGGGTAAGGAAAGTCGAATCCTTCATCCTGTAACATTGTTTCTTTATGCGCGATGCTTTGCCACTTCGGCAATGCTTAACATATACTCATGGGGCAATTTGGGTGTTTTTCATTACATTCATTTTGCTCTGGCAGGTTGTAAAGTTCTTCAAAGGTTCAACGATCCTTTCATTAGATTTGAGTTAATCTACAATCTTCGTATCTCATGATGCATGTTATGGATTTTAACTAGTTTTTTTAATGGCAGAGATTGTTGTAATTTTGACACCCATCGAAGTAATTTTTCCCTTTGTTTTTTGTTGGTAATGATAGGATTTAAGGGAGAATTTTATATGTGTAATATTCATCATATTCTCTGTTGTTTGAATTCTTTTTGGCTATGAAGTTGGTCTTCAACCTTCAATGAGTTCCTCTGCATCTACCTCTCTGTAGCCGATTTCTCCAAGCACAGAGCGCTTTCTCATCGAAGATACCCTCATAGTTGGACAAGAGGATACCTTTACAGTATTAGAGAGATTTGTGGTGGAAGCAAAGGAAAAGTGTAGCTCTTTTTTTCACATTAGCAGTGCACAATATCTAGCATTAATATTTTTTCTCATTATCAAATGAGCATTGAGGTCGCCAATACGGAGTCAGATATTGACAACCATCTCAAGTCGATTTCCATGATTCAATTGGGGCTTACTCACGAGGTTCTTCTTGGGCTGTCCACACTCAGGGAAAGTGTTCAACCTTCAGCCAGTTCCTCGACATCTACCTCCATGTAGCCCATTTCTCCATGCACAAAGGTATTTTTCCTCGAAGAGCCCCTCATAGCCGGAGAAGAGGATGCCTTTGCAGTATTAGAGATATTTGTGGTGGAAGCAGAGGAAGAAGGTAGCTCTCCTTTTCACGTTGGGGTGGTTGGCAAGGGTGGAGCAGGAAAAACCACACTCCTCAAGACAGTCTTCAATAGTCCAAAGGTGAGAAATATCTTCAGAGATGACTTATTTCTTTGGCTCATTATTTCCAATAATCCATCTTTTACAAATCTTAGAAATGAACTATGTATGCAAATAGCCACACTTACAAAGATAGAATTAGATAGAAATGAGGGTGATGAATATGCAAAGATTTGGTTGAGTCAGAGATTGCAGAGGTTTGCTTTATTTTTGGATGACATTTGGACAGATGGTTCCTAGTTGATGGAGGAATTGTGTTTGCTGCTACTAACCCACCACTCCAACTCCAGACTTGTTGTAAGTTCAAGAAATCACAGATTCCTGTCAGAAATTGGAGTTGCAAAGACATGTGTAATAAGAATGGGGGATTTGTTAGAAGAGGACAATTGACATCTATTTGTTATTCATCATTCCTAGTTATGTTCCTATTGTTACATACTATTGCCTAAGGCTTTGCTTATATCACTATCCCATCCTAAAAGGGATCAACGTGTTTTTAATGAAATCCTATAATGGCTGATATTGGTTTCATCCTTGGATTTATAAGTGTCAGCATCCAAATTGTGGTTGATTAAATTCTTCCCCACATCAACATTGTGGTTCGCTACAGGAATGAGTTGTCAACTCTCTAAGATGTTGTAAGAGAGATTGAGCCTATCAGCACCCACATCCAGCAATATTGCTTGCAAATAAACAAAAAGAGAGGTATTTCCACTTAAGTTATTTTCTCACTAATATACAACCAATCAATAGGATGCTCATTGCTATCATTGTTACAGTCACACATAAGTCAATGTCATGCAATCAGCCTTACTCTTACAAAATCTACAAATCATCAAGGATTTGTCACACAAGGTTTATGTCCTATGACAAGGTCTTTAGCTATTAGTGCTATTGGTGAAGCTTTAGACCTAGGATCACAACTTGAAGAGAAGAAACTGGTAGAGCCTCCTAATCTGAAGATAAATATCACAAATGCCCGAAGAAAAGCTCGGTCTTCTCAAGTAATGGTGCTTCTAAGTTTGCTACTAAGGCATGACAACACAGAATTGTACATCGATTCCTTTCTATTTTCTGAGGGGCAATGTACACTCTGAGTAGCCACTTGCGATATTAAAACAGTGAGCTCTAAGGTTAATATAATACTCAGACTTATTGAGAAACAAGAGGTGGAGATATTCAATAGACAAAGATGGAGATGGGAGTTTCAATGGACAATCTACTTCAAACAATTTCAGCTCACGGAATCAGGAATCGATTTCAATTATTATGCCTCTATATAATTCATTCTCTGATGAAGCATTCATGGTAGAAGGACCTTGAAAAAAATCTCATTCCTCATATTTTGGCAAAGATGATTAGATTTCATAAATGACAAATCAAACACCTGTAACCATCAGTGCTGTTAGATTTATCACCAGCAAAATCTAACACTGAAAATTCAAATTCACCAAAGAGTATTTCAGAGGAAAATCATTGTGATAATTGAGTAATATGGAGAACAACTGCAGATCCATGCTACAAGCATTTTTCCAGGGAAAATAATCTTGCAAATTGAAGCCCAACAACACCCTTTCGGAAGAAACCAAAAATACCAGAAACCCTTTTCTTCTCGTTAGATCTACCAAAAGATTCATATAATCGTAAGTAATTTCAATACTCTTCCACAAGAATCCTTAGCAAACATATCAGTCTTGAACAGTCCAAAGGTGAGAAATCTCTTCAGAGATGACTTTTTTCTTTGGCTGACTGTTTCCAATAATTGATCTTTTACAATCTTAGAAATGAACTTTGTGTGCAAATAGCCATGCTTACAAATATAGAATTAGATAGAAATGAAGGTGATGAATATGTAAAGATGTGGTTGAGTCAGAGATTGCAAACTCAGAGGTTTGCTTTATTTCTGGATGAAGTTTGGAGAGATGGTTCCCAGTTGATGGAAGAATTTGGTTTGTTGTTGCTAACCCACCACTCCAACTCCAGTCTTGTTGTAAGTTCAAGAAATTGCAAAGTCCTGTCAGGAATTGGAGCTACGAAGAAATCTATAATAAGAATGGGGGATTTGGTAGAAGAGGAAAATTGGCAGCTATTTTTTGTTCATCCTTTTTTATTTCCATGATTCAGTTGGGGCTTACTCACGAGGTTCTTCTTCAGTTAACCACACTCAGGAAAAGTGTTCAACCTTCAGCCAGTTCTTTGTTCTTGATTGGCATATCTGATTACAAGTTATTTTCTCACTGATATACAACCAATCAACAGGATGCTCATTTCTATCATTGTTACAATCACACATAAGTCAATGTCATGCAATCAGTCCTACTCTTACAGCATCAATAAATTGTCAAGGATCTGTCACACAAGGTTTCTGTCTTGTGTCAAGGTCTTTAGCTATTAGTGTCGTTGGTGAAGCTTCAGACCTAGGATCACAACTTGAAGAGAAGAAACTAGTAGAGCCTCCTAATCTGAAGATAAATATCATAGATACCCAAAGAAAATTTCAGTCTTCTCAAGTAATGGTGCTTCTAAGTTTGCTACTGAGGCATGACAACACAAAATTGTACATTGCTTCCTTTCTATTTAATGAGGGGCAATGTACACTCCGAGTAGCCACTCGTGATATTAAAACAATCAGCTCTGAGGTCAATATAATGCTCAGACTTACTAAGAAGTAAGAGCTAGAGATATTCAATAGAAAAGGATGGAGATGGGAGTTTCAATGGACAATCTACTTCAAACAATTTTAGCTCACAGAATAAGGAATCGATTTCAATTAGTATGCCTCTATATAATTCATTCTCTGATGAAGGATTCGTGGTAGAAGGACCTTGAAAAAACCTCGTTCCTCAGATTTTGGCAAAGATGATTAGATTTCAGAAATGACAAATCAAACACCTGTAACCATTAGTGTTGTTAGATTTATCACCAACAAAATCTAACACTGAAAATTCAAATTCACCAAAGATTATTTCGGAGGAAAATCATCGTGATAATTGAGTAATATGGAGAACGACTACAGATCCATGCTACCAACATTTTTCTAGGGAAAATAATCTTTCAAATTGAAACCCAATGAAAACCTTTATGAAGAAACCAAAAATACCAGAAACCCTTGTCTTCTCATCAGATCTACCAAAAGATTCATATAATCGTAAGTAATTTCAATACTCTTCCACAAGAACCCTCAGCAAACATACTAGTCTTCAACAGTCCAAAGGTGAGAAATCTCTTCAGAGATGACTTATTGCTTTGGCTCACTATTTCCAATAATCCATCTTTTACCATCTTAGAAATTAACTGTGTACGCAAATAACCCTGCTTACAAAGATATAATTAGATGGAAATCAGGGTGATGAATATGCAAAGATGTGGTTGAGTTAGATATTGCAGACTCAGAGGTTTGCTTTATTTCTGGATGAAGTTTAGAGAGATGGTTCCTGGTTGATGGAAGAATATGGTTTGTTGCTGCTAACTACCACTCCAACTCCAGACTTGTTGTAAGTTCAAGAAATCGCAAAGTCCTGTTAGAAACTGGAGTTGCGTAGACATCTATAATAAGAATGGGGGTTTTGGCAGAAGAATAAAACTGGCAGCTATTATTTATTCATCCCTTTTGATTTCCATGATTAAGTTGGGGCTTACTCACGAGGTTCTTCTTCAGTTGCCCACACTCAAGGAAAGTATTCAACCTTTAGCTAATTCTTTGTTCTTGATTGGCATATCTGATTACAAGTTATTTTCTCATTGATATACAACCAATGAATAGGATGCTCATTGTTGTCATTGTTACATTCATTCATAAGTCAATTTCATGCAATCAGTGTTACACTTACAACATCAACAAATCGTCAAGGATCTGCCACACAAGGTTTCTGTCCTGTGTAAAGGTCTTCAACTATTATTGCTATTGGTGAAGCTTTAGACCTAGGATCACAACATGAAGAGAAGAAATGTGGTAGAGCCTCCTAATCTGAAGATAAATATCACAAATACCCAAAGAAAAGCTCGTTCTTCTCAAGTAATGGTGCTTCTAAGTTTGCTACTGAGGCATGACAACACAAAATTGTACATTGCTTCCTTTCTATTTTCTAAAGGGAAATGTACACTCTGAGTAGCCGCTTCTGATATTAAAACAGTGAGCTCTGAGGTCAATATAATGCTCAGACTTATTGAGAAACAAGAGCTGGAGATATTCAATAGACAAAGATGGAGATGGGAGTTTCAATGGACAATCTACTTCAAACAATTTCAGCTCATGGAATCAGGAATCGATTTCAATTATTATGCCTCTATATAATTCATTCTCTGATGAAGGATTGGTGGTAGAAGTACCTTGAAAAAAACCTCGTTCCTCATATTTTGGCAAAGATGATTAGATTCCAGAAATGACAAATCAAACACCTGTAACCATCAGTGTTGTTTGATTTATCACCAGCAAAATCTAACACTAAAAATTCAAATTCACCAAAGAGTATTTCAGAGGAAGATCATCGTGATAATTGAGTAATATGGAGAACAACTATAGATTCGTACTACCAGCATTTTTCCAGGGAAAATAATCTTGCAAATTGAAACCCAACGAAACCCTTTATGAAGAAACCCAAAAATACTAGAAACTAAGAAATTGAAGTTTATAAAATATATAAATTTTTAGAGTATCTCATTAAGTTGAAGAACTTAATTGCTAGAGATTCAAATGGGGGGATGATTATTTTATGCAGAAAAAACTAGAGCTACTCAAGCATTGAGGAAAACATATTTGAAGTAAAAGGGCATATTAGGTCCCTATAATTATAGTGTATCCCACATACTGTTGTTCTTGTGCCCCAAAGAAGTCTATTATTGTTATTTTTGTTCCCTTACATTATTATTGTCATGTAGGACCTAATTATATTTTGAACCTTAAGACTCCTATATATACCAAGGAGGTCTTGTGATTTGAATCATCAAAGAATTGTTCATTTATGGGATCTAAAGGGAGGCCCCCCCCAAAAAGTGCCTTATTATCTAGTCATTGATATGTCTCTTCTAATGTTTTTGTACTGTTTTTTATCTACATAATTGAGGCATCGAACTTTAAATGATGCAAGCATTGGCATACTATAGGCGACAACCTTATTAGGGTACAAACCTCTGATTGTTGTAGGAAATAACTAGATTAAGGAACCAAACTCTTAATGATGTAAGAAGAAGCTTGATTGAGGTACCAATCTCAGTGTAGGTACTCACATCCTTTTTCAATTGTTGTGGCCCACTTTTCATAGTTTTTTTGAATATATCCACAAGCATAAAAAATAATGTAATTCTTCTGAAACATATCATATCACTACTGTCACAACATTGTTCATTAAGTTACCATCAAATTCTCATCAAGTTATTGCCAGTGTTGTCATACCCTATTCATCAATCAACCTGTTCATCACAACAACCTGTTCAACAATCTAGTACAATAACATTTTTTCTAGATACCATTTTGCTTATACATACAAAACTTGCTCATAAACCCAAAAAACGTTCATAAGCCCCAAAACAAAAAATATAGCTTTGTAACATCATGAATGCATGTTCAGATTCTTCCTAATTCATAGAAATATCACAATTGACTTTTGATAATTTCCCCTTTTCAAAATCTAATTTGGTTTGAAATTCATCCCAAAAGTCATATAGGACCATAAAATAAATTAAGTGCTCAAGAAAATGACCCTTTCAATGAATGTTCTAGAAAATGAACTTTTCCTGGTAGCCTTTCTAAAAAATTCTCCTTCCTTATCTATGTAACTCTTTGAAAAAATGTATTTTGTGTAAAAAAAAATAATAATAAAAAAATTCTTTATGTTGATTAAGTTCAAATATATAACCTCCGCCAGCTCAAGAATTGTCAAAACCATTTTGGCCTTTGCGCAGCGAACGAAGAGCACAATTGTTGTCAAAGTAATAGATATCATGATCAGTGCATTTGGACGATCAATAAAAATAGAGAGAAAAACCTTGCACCTTCTAACAATCAATAGAGGTAATGACCCATGCCTTGGCGCAAAGAACACAACGTATTGATATTAGAAACCAACAAAACATAGCGTATGGTTTATTCCTATGAGAAACCAACACATTAGAGCCTATTGCCTTTGCCTTTGGTGGAACAAAAGAATAGAGAGAGTGACCTTATACCTTACATTGACCAACACACATGGCTCACATCCTACGTTGATCCATCATACAAATAGAGAATGATTCCTCAGGCCAAAAACACAAGGAAAAAAGTCACTTCTTCATGTCTCTCATCGGACAGGTCCTTCAATGATAAAAAAAACACCACATTGAATTTAATACCCTCCTATACATAAGTGTGAGAGAAGATTATACTACTTGAAGCTAACACAAATTTCAGGTTTGATATGCAACACACGTTAAGGAATCTCCATGTGCTCTCGCTATGCGACCTAGTCCTACAGTCCATGGAAAATATGATGTTGATGCCATGATGATGTCACCCTTTGTAGGTGGTGTGCTCTAAATAGGCCATGTTTCACTCAAGAACAATCTATTTGGCTAACGAAACTATCCAATCACAATTCCATGTGGTGTTTTTCCCTCATTGTAGTGGTCAACTTCAAACTGACACATCTTCTTATCTTGGAGGATTTTGACCAAGTGTCATATCCTATCAGAAAGTTCATTGACATGACTCTCGAACCATTCCATCAATAGCCCCTTTTAAACACCATAAATTCTACAAAAACTCAATATAGTTCAAGTCACATTAACCCCCATTTAGCATGATGTTGTCAAGATATCAAACTTATCTAGGAGAAGACACTCAAACCATGTCATATATGGATTCATTTGACTTCTAGTTTGACATCAATGACATGTTTTCATCAATCACAACACTATGTCCAACACAATTAGGATAATCATTTATAGTCCTTGTAACCATAAATAAGAGACCTTCCATAAATAATAACATCATCATAAGCAACATGAGAGAAATAACCAAGGACAACTATACATTACTGTTCGTTTTCATGGCAAATGGCATCACACTATTTAATTTTGTGCTTTTTGAAACCTCTAATATAGGGAATAAATCTTTAATGCATTGATTAATGGAAAAATTTATTGCTAGTAAATATTTTATATAATCAGAGTTATGAAACATCACTTATGGTCTATTTGAAGTCTAGTTAAACAATTTCTTGTATGCACATAATAAGTCATGGACATGCATGGATTCTCTATAAATACATAATAAATAAAGGGACAAGTAGAGGAGGATCACACCTTTTGGATTTGATGTGATTAATAGACTAGAATTTCAAGTAGCGTCAAACCTAATTATAATATTAACCATGAAGAGCATGTACATTCATAGAACACATGTAGAAAACATATAGAAAAGCTCAGAAGTGTCGTAAGGAATTTATGGTAACGAATAATTATGTTAAATATTAGGCTATATGGTAGCCTTGATAAATGTATCTGCGAAAAGGGATTAATATTGAAAATATATCATTGATAAATTCTGATATAGTAATGGAGAGAGAATATTTTTGATTTCATGCTAGAGAAAGTTACCAAAGAGTGACCAATCAAAATGTCAAGAACATATCGAACTCAGTTGTGTCAAAATCAGTGTCATGTGACAAATCAAATTTCTTAATTTATCTTTTGGATTCTAGCTTAACTAAGTTGTGATTTGATTGATATGTGCTATTTCATATGTGGATGTTGTATAATTATAAGAACATGCTTTTGGTGTTAGACTAAAGAAATAAACATAGTTATTTTTATGCCTATAGTGAATAGAACCTTAACTTTCACATAGAAATCCTTATTATTCATCTTTACTTCATGTCATGATGTTAATATTGCTAGTAAACATTTGAGGGAAAAATTGAATCTCATTACTAGAGATCTTAAAGTATAGTGTGAAGAAATGAGATATCATACAAGATACTGAATATTTTTATATTAAGTATATAAATAATTAATAACATTTTCCGTGCTCATATAAGTTACTAAATTAGTATATATATATTGATAATTTTTTATTTCTTGTACAACTAAAAAGAAAATAGTATATATATTTTGTTTCTACAATACTTAAACTTGAACTATAATGTATGTAAATATTGTGAGACAAATGTATGAACCTTCCATTCATCTCTGTTATTATCCTCCATTCACATAGACCAAAGCCACTTAGCACGATTCTAACAAATGGAATACAACTTTATCTTCGAATATCATTAAATATTTAATTTCCCTGGCTACTCTC
>APFE030511118.1:0-24055 GCA_000404065.3 Pinus taeda
GTTCACCAGGGAACAGGTTCAGCAGAAGTTTCCTCATCTCATGGAGGAGCTCAACGCAATGGGGACCATTGCTTCCTAAGGGGGGAGGAATAATCCAGGTGGATATTGGTGGCCTCCTGCCAAGTCCACCTAGACCCCCACCATTGTCTTTCTCAGCATTTTTAGTTTCCTTAATTGTAGCACAACTTACTTACAAAACTAAAAATAACATGATACTAAGAAAATAAAACAAAACGAAAAAAAAAAATAGTAAGCAAAGAAAACAAAACAACAAGCAAGCAAAGTGAGCAAGAAAACAAACCAAACGAAGTCAGCAAGAAAACAAACATGCAAAGCAGAAAACAAGGACAAGCATAAAAGAAAACACTACTCAAGCAGTTCAGTGTAGCATGTTGCTCCTTTTCTTGTAATTTGGCATGCTTAACATGTTCATCCATTCACAAAAAAATATCCTCGCATGTTCGTCCATTCGCGAAAAATTCTCCTTGCATGCATCATCCATTCGTCCATTCGCGAACACATCTCCTTGCATGTAATATCCTTGTTCATCCTATCTATCGTCACGTCATGTCTTATCCATATACCTATATCTGCATCACTTATGATGAGACGACATCAAATCTATAAACCTCCTAGTCTACCATGATGCGTTGTTATTCTCTTTTGAATGCAAGTGACCGAGAGAGAGGACAGGGTTATGAAACTCCACAAGGCAAGTTTCAAGGTGGGATGCGGGCTCCAGGCACTATTTGTGAAAATTGCACAGAAGTCATTGGGAGACTAAGATGGACTATCCGCATCAAAAGTGACTGTCCATGGGATATGGCTTGGCTGGAGCACAGATTTGCGAAATTTTTGAAGGGAAGCAATGCGGGCAGCAGAGGGGCTTGGCAGCAAAAATTGCGCAATTCCTAGAGGGAGGAAGCAGTGGGTTGTAGGAGGCTTCCAAGAAAAAACTATGCAATTCTTGGAGGGAGCTGGCAGTGGGCTGAACAAAGCTTGGTAGCAAAAACTACACAATTCCTCGAGGGAGTTGGTAGTGGGTTGCAGGAGTCTTGGCAGCAAAAACTACGTAATTCCTAGAGGGAGCTAGCAGCAGGCTGTAGGATTGCTGGTGACAAAAACTACACAATGGCTAGGAGGCTGACATGTTGAACACCTCTGCATGTTTTCTGAGTTGAGCGGAATGCTAGGCAGCTGAGGGGATTTCTCATGAAATCTGCACGGTTTTCTGGCTGAGCAGCCAATTGGCTCACTGGGTGGCTGGCTGGAAAAACTACGTAATTTTTTAGGGAGAAAGGGATTGACACTAGGTGTTTGTCTAGCATGTCTATGCAATTTCCTCCATCAACGAAGTGAACAAGCTCTGCAACTTTTGCGTAATTTTTTAGGGGAGTGAGTCCCGAGGTCACTACCCGGTCAGACTCTCTAGTTGATTAGTAGGAGGGTTGGTTGATTAGCTTGCGGGTAGTGCATATTGAAATGGATTGTTGGACACTTTTGCATTGTCCTAGGTGAGAGTCGGTCGAGTCGATTCTGGGGTGGACGTCTAGTTGTTAGATGGTGCTCCAGTCTTCAGAACTTCAGTAAAATGACTAAGTGTGTGAGCATGTAAATTTGTGCATACACAACCTTGCAAACACACCCTCTACATGACTTGATGACAAGACACTTCAAATGATCAAGACAACATATACTCAACATGATTGACCTATGGTGCAAGTGACAAGCACGATGCTTGTGATAGATCGTTGAACGACCGCGACAACGACGCTTGTGTAATAATGCATACAACTTCGTGTGTGAGTGTGACAGATGTTTACATATTGAATACAACTTGTACACAAAAAGCGGGACCTTGTGGATGACCAAAACATGGCTGCAAGCATGACATTGTAACCAACATGCAAAAGGATGTTCGTTGAACGGTCAAGCGAGGAGGGTGCAAAGACTCAACACGAACTCACAAGGTGAGCTTGAGTGCTTGCAAACATCAAGTAAAACACACAAGGGAGGCTTCGAAATTGGATGCAAGCCAAAATTTTGGAGGGTATTGCAGCCGCTACAACATGACCACATAAATCCATGTGTACCAACTGTAAGGGCTTGGTTGTGAGTTCTCCTTATATTTAAATGGAACTTGAACTTGTTTACCAATATGGCATGATTTTCAAATGGTTTTTTTAGGCTTGAAAATCTTTGGTAGGTCCCCAACTACCTTTTTCTTTCCCAACTTCACAATCTGATCAAAATTCAGATGTCCTAGCCTCTTATGTCATAGCCAACTCTCATAAAAATTTCTTAAACAACACTTTTCAATTTTTTCTTTCAACACATGCACATTGTTGTCGGTTATAATGACTTCAACTATTATTTCACTTGTGCCTAAACTTGACTTGGAAATTTTTAGATCTAAATAGTACATCATAACCTTGGTCACACATCTAGGAAACATTGAGTAAGTTATGTTTTAATCCTTCAACAAACAAAACTTTCGTAGCTTTACCTCTACCATTTGTTAAGCTAATAATTCCTTTGCCCATAATATGTCCAAGTGAATCATTACCAAAGGTCACAATTGTTGACTGGTTTAAGTGACAAAAATTTTTCTTTATCTCATGTCATGTGCTTGGAACGGGCACTACCAATATACCAATGGTTGCCTTCATTTTGAGCATAAAAAATCAGGTCACATGTTTCTTCTTTTTGCTTATTTTTCCACACCTTGGATCACTGGTTTGATTGCTTGATTTTCTGGGATGGTCTATTGTCCCTAAGTCTATGTAGAACTTCTTTGTGCCCATAATTTTGACAAATATATCATTGCATCACATTTCCTAGTGTTGAAAATGAATCATTAAGTCTTGGTCTATTTCTCCTATGTATGACAAATTGATTATTAGGCTGATAAATTCTTCTCTATCTTTTGATTTGCTTGAATGATAGGCTTAACCTACCATTTGAATCTTTATGACCATAGTTTTTACAAGTAAAATAGTATCGTAGAAAAATGTCATCATACCTGGGCATAAATCAATTTCTCGGAATTGGATGAGTTGATCTCTGAGGTATTCGTGCTTTTCGGAAACTCAAATTTATTTGTTGTATAATTTGATTCATCTTCTGTGTGCTATTTACCTTTTACTAAATAGAATTGTTGTTATTCATGTTGTCCTTTTTTTCTTTTAGCTATTGAAGCGACTACATGCTACCTTTTCTTTCTACTATTGTTTTAGATTTGTTGAGGCTATTGTGCTGGATATTTTTTTCACGGCTTCAATGTCAAAGTTCATATGTTTCATGCCCTTAATATTCATTGTTGAGTTTGACTTGACTTCAAATCCCAAATGTGTTTTAACATGTGAGGGTCTCTACACATTAAGAATCTCATTCAAATATTCATTCCTCTTGTTAAACTTTTCATTGAAACTTAGCTATGTTTTGGTCTTTTCAAGCTCCTTTCTCAAATTCACAATTTCTCCTTCAAGCTTATTACATGTTTGTTTTTCCACTTTTAGCCACTTATTCAAAGTATCTTGGATGTTATTATCTTCTTCATTTTGTAGGAGAAGAGGTTCTATAGCTTCAACATTATTCTTGGCCAATAATTTTATTTATTTATTTATTTATTTTATTTTTTTTCTGCCTCATCCTCTGAATCTCCTCAAGAGTGTTGATAAGCTCACTTCTAAATAAACTTCACCTTCTTCTTATTTAGATTCATCATGGTTTTCTCCTTGGTTTTCAATGGTTATAAGATAAAATATTTTGAGATTTCATGACCTCTATCCTCATTTGAAGATTGGTTGTCTTCCCTTTTAGAGGAGTTTTTACCTTGAGAGTAAAATCTATATTTATTCTTTGGTTCATGCTCATTCTTCTTCTTATATGGAAACTTAGAAGCATAGTGACCTACTTTACCACAATCAAAGCATTTGAAGGTAAACTTAACATTTGTGTTTACTTGAGCCTCTCTTGAGCTTTCTCACAAAATTAGCCTCCTCTTCATCTAATTCACAACATGAGTGTTCATGTTATTCCTTGGCTTCTTGTTTGCTATGAAGGCCACCTCCCTTGTTGTAGATTTTCCTTTTGAAACCCTCATCTCATAGGAAGTAAGAGTACAAAGCAATTGATCCATTATGAGAGAGTTGAGACTTTTCATTTCCTCAATGGATATAACTTTGGTATTAAATATCCGAGGAGTAGATTTCAACACCTTTTGAGATCATTTTTCCATTGATTCCTTTAGATCTTGATCAACACCTCTAATGGTATTGATAACTTCATTAAATCTAAGAAATAACTGTGTAAGTTCTTTATTATCATGCATCTTCAAAGATTCAAATTTCATTCTAAAGCCTTGGAGCTTAGCTTTCTATACCTTATTTTCACCTTCATACTAGTTTTTCATCTTGTCCCACATTGCCTTTGTAGTAGTGAAATCCATGACACTAACTAATTTTGATTCAGGAAAACCAGCAAGAAGAGCGTTCATAGCCTTGGAATTGTATGTAAACTCAAGCTTATGATATTTAGTAATTATGAATGGAGGCTTCTCATAACCAACTTGAATAGTTTCCAAAATGTCTTCATCCTTACCTTAAAAAAAATATAGTTCGTTCCGTTGAACATAGGTTCCCTATTGGTGTTCCTCCATGGTTCAACATTGTCTGTGATATTTCTTCTAGCTATTAAACTGATCCTGAAGTAACTTGGCTTTGATACCAATTGTTAGAAACCAGGACAATACTTAGAGGGGGGATGAATTTGTATTGTGATAACTTAAAACTTTCTTTCAAAAAGTAAAAAACACTTAGCACTAACAATCATAATCAATAGCACAACATACTCATAAATTAGAAAACGATATAACATGGAAACACAACTAGGAAAACCACCAAATTTTTTGTATTATGATGTAGTCTTTAAGCTACAACTTGTACTAATAAGGCTTCAACCCTCATTCTACTGCAAGTTCCAACCTGAAGGAACCTCCTACTTCCCAATTTATGAGCTTCTAATAAAGGAAGATCCAACTCCCTATCATGCAATCATCAACTTACATAGCCCTGTTGATCTCTCTTCTCATAATTTTCAAACTCAAATCATGAAGGTTTCCCTTTAATAAATAATTCTCTCTCTTCTCACCACAACCACTAACCACCTCAGACACCAATATAATTGACCTCTGATACATGCTACTTCATTCATAATTTTGTTTCATCTCTGATGTTTATAAAGAAATTAGAGCTGTTAATTTTAGTGTTTATCTTTAATTACTTCAACTCAACAAATTCTTGATTTTTTTCTTTATCCTGTGGTTCTCTTGTTGTTAAAACAATGTTTATCTGAGTATCACATATGAACAACTCAAATCAAAGTCCTTCATGTTGTTCTGTAGTTTATTCTAAGTTTAACTATTATTTACAATTAATTCTGGCACATTACAAGGTTTAGCAAAGGTTTTAACTACAATGCTAAATTTAGATAGCTGCCAAATATGATGTAAGCTGCCAAATATAACACACAATGCAAAATATGACACAACTCTACCTTCCATGCTTAGAATCATGATTGGGGGTCTTTTAATCAAAATCACAGATCACCCATGTCAACCTTATGTGGCTTAAACCTTGACTCTATGTATCGCGGGCTTAAATCAAGGATGTATACCGGTGACTTTGTGCCCTTATGTCATATGCACACAACACTTGTTTAAATGGCCCAATGGCCCAAAGCGATTAAATAAACCACAAAGGCCTGACCATATTCTCCACGTAATTATGTTGCAAAACGTGCCCTAGGCGCTCCTTTTGATGAAATAATAGATAGTTAGATGATGGGAATGTTATCGTCTCTTCACCCTATCTATCTCAGTCTCGCCATGTCAGTATCTCAGCCTGAACTTCCTTTTTTTCACTAAGGTGAAACATGAAACTTCATGTCTATTGACAGAGAAGTTTTTGTCTCAACCATTTCCTTTGCGTGCCATTTCGAATCAACCAAGGTGAGATGGGTCCACGTGTCACTCACTACCACATGTGACTCTGAGATGGGTCCACGTGTCATCAATATTTGGTCTACTTGGCCACTTGAAAATACCAAATTTATGCCATGTGTCACTATCTGGGGCTACCATGTCATCTTGAGTTGACTTTATGTTGATGTCATCATGCCACTGTGGCATCTTCTCATTGATCCACCTTTCTTTGGACGATTGATCCACATTGTCTCTATTATCCAACAGAATCACATCATGTGTCTTCATGCTCTATGGAGATGAAGGAGTCCTAGACTTTTGTTTTTCGTAAATATCCCTTTATAAAATTGTAAGGTTGAGGCCCTGGTTAAATGGTTATTAATGTGAAAATATTTGTCTCAGTCTTAGGACCTTTAGCTTCCACAACCTAATGCACTATTTAAAAAGAGGTCAAGACATCAACATTTTGCAGCAGTTGACGGGGAAAGCTCCCGTCTTGGGATTGAGGTCTCGGGATCTCGGGGCCTCAACAGTTAGCAATACAATGGAAAAGGCTGGGGAGAATATGTGGCCCATGGTGGAAATACCACCTGTGCATTGCTTGAGCTTGTGCTATTTTAGTTAGGCGAGAAGATCTTGGGCATTGGTCCTTTGTTCCTAGATTGATTAGACAACTAATATTAAAACAAGAAACCCCTAGTTTCTCAAATGTTAACACAAGGGGAGGTTCCCTTTATTTGTTGTTTAGCGATCACTAACCCCATGCTCCTTTGTCAAAGTGCATCGACTATGATCTTTGCCACTTGTTCAATAAATCGCCTGGATTATTTGAGGACCCCCCCTTGATTTCAATAGTTAACAAGGGAGGGGATCCTCATATTTTGGCATGTAGCAGAACCACCAAACCTAGAACCTTTCCTTACTGTCCCTTTCACATGTGAACGTTGACCAATCATAACTCCTAATCCTGGAGGTCTTTTTCAGAGTGTCATGCATCGTTGGAAAGCTCGTTCGAAGTCATCTCCATTTGAGCACTTTGTAGGAGAAGCTAAGAAGATATTTTGTACTTAAAATCGATCAAAATGAAGGATCCTTACCCACCTTTATCATTAATGAAAATGCTCCCCAATGACATCCAACACCTTTATATCAATGACAACAAAGTTCTAACACATCAAAGCACAAATAATGAGGGAAATAATCCATAGTAGTCATCATTGTTAAGTCAACTATTTTCCACATGTAACTTACAAGCATGCATGTTTTCAAGCTAGTAATATATATATATATAATATATATATATATATATATATAGAGAGAGAGAGAGAGAGAGAGAGAGAAGAGAGAGAGAAATAGAGAGAGAGAGAGAGATATTCCTTCCTCGGTGTGGATATTTTTTTCCTCTCCTATTTAAAAATCTAAATCCCCTTACCAACTTTCCTAAGGAATCAAGTGTACTTTTTCTTCTTGATATGAGATTATATTTCAAGGGTTCTAAGGAATATAGATCATTTTGAGCCTTCAAAACTTCCAATTCCATACTCAAGTTTATAGAGGACCTTGTTAGAGAGTTCTCATTTATATAAGACTCCTTTATTTTGGGAATAAGAATGAGAGATGGGGGTTTTGGTTTTTAATTCTAGATAGATTGGGAAAATATTCATTCATGGGTTCAAAACCTTCATTTTCTACATCTAGACCCCATATCTCAAAAATCAAAATTTTAAAGTATTTTACTTATGTCGATGATTTAAAATTTAAGGACTTACTTATTTGAGGCGAGAAATCCATTATGACATTATTCTCTTCTAGATTCAAGTCATTATGTTGGCCAATATCTGAGGATTGTTTTAAGCTTCAAGAGGTACATTTAAAGGACAACCAATAGCTAACTTATCCCCTAGATTCTCCTTCTCACTATTTTTTTTTTACCATGCATCCTCTATACCTCTCAACTACTTCCTTTGATCCCATTTCCCTCTATATAACTTGAATAGGTGCATTCAATAATTAGTTACCTATAAATGTGGCATTTAATGCATCTGAAGGTAATACCTTCATATAAGGTCAAATGAAAAAGGTTAGAGCCTATTCATATTTCCATAAAATTCACCAACCCCTTGCTTATATCTCAACCTGCAAGTATATAATACAAACCGAATTGCCTCAATACATAGTGAGATAAATTATTAAATGTTAATGGCATTCCCTATTTCCTCAAAAAATTCTTCCAACCATAGAAATAGTGGGAACCTTAGAAGTTTGACCAAAACTAGGAGGGTATCCAATCATACAAAATTAACATTGAAATCTAAGTGCCATTTTTTGAGGAAAATATGTTTTGTTCCCCACTTCCAACATTTTTAAAGAATTTTTTCAACCTCGCCCATAGACCTAAAAGTCCAAATTACCCACTTTCTCACTAGGGTCAATGTTCAAGGGATGCAACCAACAATAAGATATAATTGGATTTTGTCCATATGTTTAGTGTTTCCCATACTTTTACATGGGAATTGACCTTATCTCATTAATAATACCCATAATACCCATAATCTCATCTTCCATTTGGTGCAATTATAGGTAATAAATCCTCTTGATATCTACAATATTTTTTAGTATACAAATCATCAATATAATCAAATATATAAACCTTTTAACAAATCATCTAAATAATCTTAATACGTCCTCCTAAATATTCAACATTTATTCTAATAATATTGACTTTCTATCACCCTTTCTCATCTATATTCTAATCCTATTAACATTCTATCACCTTTCTCATCCTTTTGACTCTTATGGTGCAACCTTAAAAGAACAACCCTAGATTGCTTGTCTACATAAACCCTAGATCCCATTTTAAATCTCAAACATAAAATATTAAAAAATTATTTAATATAATATAATTGAAAACGAATCACAAACTCAATCATCAGCATCGCTATTTTTATTTTGTAAAAGATACTTTACAAAATAGAATATTAAATATAAAAAAAAAATAAAGTTTTTAAAGTTATCACACAAGGACCTAAGCAATAAACTCCATCTAAACACAACACGAATAATGATATTAAAAGAAACGAAGTCCGCTAGTAATCAATTGAAATGAATTTAATAAACAATCAATAGTGGCAGCCATAAAGGTGAGACAACTAAGGACAACATTTGTAGAAGTATTAGGGACCACTTCGTATCTAAAAGTGAGTACTCAAGGGGTACCTTGCTTTTCCTTTAATCATTATTGGAAACGAAATTATCGCAAAGAATAGAAATAAAACGGTGCGGATAAAAAAAGAAAGCAAATAGTTATTATTATTTAAAATTTAAAATCATCATTATAAATTTAAAAATTAAAAATTTTGAATTTTTTATACGATTAATTATTTGTTATCTAGTGGGAGTTTAAAGGCAGTTCCTATTTCCACCTCTATAGCATTATGAATGCTATCTGACATGCGAGGGGAATAGTCATCGCCCTCTGAGTGACAGCACGTGGAGAGAGAGGGTAAGCGTGGAGAGAGCACTCCATGGCTATTCCCCTCGCATGTCAGATAACATTTATAATGCTATAGAGGTGGAAATAAGAACTGCCGAGTTTAAAAGTCATAATTGTGGTTTTTCAAATTTATGAAATGGAGATTATAATCACCCGTATAGATTTATCTTAAGTACGTGGTCGAAAGAGATCAAATCTTTTCATGTGAAAATTGTTTTTAGAGTACTAAAAGGAAAAAACATTACATTTGTTTTATCCCTTGATAAAACCTAATAAATATGTATTAGTTCTCTATATATATAGAATGTGTAATTTTTCATTGTTTAAATTGTATTTTTGAATATTGTATAGAGTACATAACTTATAAGTCTAAAAACTTTTGTTATATTTTAGAAAAAATTGACAAACAAATAAAACTAAAAACAAAACAAAAAATAGAATAATAAGATTAGTTCAAATATTTTATATATAAACACACAACATTAATAATATTTTACATAACTTGTGGATTGAGACATTTTATAAATGGACCACATTATCCACATTAAAATTAGTTTATTTTTGTTTTTAAATATATTTTTTTAGTAATACCTCAATATTACTTAATCTTAGAGATTAAAATAATTTATTAATAATCACTTTTAAAATTTTTATTATTATTAAATATTTTTAAATGTCATATTATTTTTTATATTAAAAGTTGAATAAAACCACACACTTCCTCTTATTATTTTTATTACGAAGTACTTGATATTTTTATTTTATTTTTTGACTTTCAATTTTTTTGGCATTGAATATTTTATTATACATAATATTAAAATATTTTTTTTTACATTTTCTTTCTATATATATAAAATTGATATCCACATAAATTAGTTAGCATAGATCATTAAATAGTTTATTTATATCTTTCGCGTATTAAAATATTTTTTAAAAGGATAAGGTTTAAACATCTTACTCACACATTATTTTACTTGTAATTACTTTATTTCTTTTAAGATTGATATGAAATTATATTATGATATGTGGACATCAAAATATTTATTTATGCCTTTGAGTGAGTGAAATACTTTACCATGTTGTGTAGTAATATCAACAACAAATATCACTGATATTTTATAACGTTTTTAATTAAAACTAACTAAATATGCATATTCAATTTTTTTTATAGTCTACATTGTTGTTCTATTTAGAGTATTTTATTTTTATTGAGCTGGGAGGTTATTTTTATTGAGCTAAGAGGCTCATTCTACAGCCCAGTATGATGTGTAATGATGTCCATCCATCATCAAAGTTGAAATTTTGCTCATGTCCACCAAAATAAAATTTTTAAAAAATCTAAAAAAAAAAAAATAAATTAAATAACTATACAAAACATTTAAATAATGCCGGTTCATAAAAAAAATTGCATGTGAAGAAATTGGATCCTTCTCGGTTTATGTTAGATCTGTATTTAAGATGAATCTCTGCTAGTTTTAAAAATATGTGTTAACTCCACATTGAACAAGAATGGAATTAAACATCATCCTCATACTGAATTATAGAATGTACCTCTAAACACAATTAAATATTATTTTGGTTAATTTTTCAATAAAAATTTTAAAATGTATTTTTTATTTAGTATGTGAAGCTTTTAGTTGTTCTATTTTGTTTGAAGATAACTTTGTTTCATCATTCAAAACCTTTACTAGATGTTTCAACTTATCTTTTTATTATAAAAATAGTAGTATAAACAACCTAGGTCTATGGGTGAGGTCATACACTTTTTTTAGATAAACCTTCACTAGATGTTTAAACTTATCTTTTTATTATAAAAATAGTCTCAAGTATAAACAACGTAAGTCTATGGGTGAGGTCATAAACTTTTTTAGATAGTGGTTGTAGTGATGCTTTGTAGGGCATCTCATTCATCTCAAATATTTTAATTTCAAAGCACACATAAGGAAAAGAAAAAATAATTTCAACAAATTTATGGTTGTATTTCACTTTTAAATTTTTCCCTTTGTCGAGGGTTCACTTCTCTAAATAGTTTTAGAGACTCTAGTCTATTCATTAATTACTTATTTCTTTCTGTTAAATTTAAGAAATCTCTAGTTTATTTACTAAATTCATTTTACTCATATGTTGAGAGAACTTCATTAGATCATGGACACTATCTTTAAAGAATACTTTGTTACCTACAAATTAGATCATCCAAGGGTATTTCAGGAAGAGAGCGGGTAGTGCTATGAAGAGAGCGGGTAGTGCTATGAAGAGAGCGGGTAGTGCTATGATCAAAATTTAATTTTGTTGGTCAATCTGAGGAAGAAGATCTTCTGTAAATCTTTGTTCCAGCAGTTTGCTTAATAAAATTTCTCTGTGTTCTGTGATATCTATCTTTATTTCCGCATATTGATATCTGTGAAAAGGTCCTGTATTAATGGTATCAGAGCCATGTATTTGTTTGAGTGGATGTTGTAAGTGAGATATTGTCTGAGTGGATCACGAATTTGTTGAGGCCGGGTATAGCGTTTGTAGCCCATGGTTGCCGTAGTTGGCGTTTGAAGGGTGTTGAAGACGTCTGGCGTAGAATTCGAGTCGAAGAAGCCGCAATTTCTTCTACAACAGAAAGCCGCAAAACATACTGATTTCATCTGCAAGATTTTCCGGGTATTTCTCTTAAAAATCTTCTATGGATACTCCTAGAACCTCATCAGCTGAATCTTCTGCATCTGTTTTCGGGTCTAAACACTTTAGAACGATGAAAGATGAAGAGAAACAAAAATCTGCTTTAGAAAGTTTATGTAGATCTGAATCTACTTCTGGTAATTCTGCTATAGTAGAAAAAGAAGAAACAGACCCTTCTGTTAATTGGAAACTTCCCCCAGTTTCTCCACAGGATGTATATAGAAATTTGTCTTCTTTTAATCTCAGAGCCCTCAGCCAAATCAAAATCAAAGAAAAATCCATCAAGGCCGACTTAACTTTGAATGCCATGTTGACTATATCTCTTCTTGAGGATAAACATATCAAATCAGCCCGTAAAGCTGGTTACCAGTACGTCCATCTGGGGATGGTGAGGATAGGACTGAATGCATTACATAGAAAAGGACAAAAAGCCTATGTATTTTCAGCCTTATTTGATAATCGATGGACTACCTTCACACAAGCCATGATAGGAGGTATTGAAACAAGTCTTGCTGAAGGCCCAGTACAATATGATGTTTATCCAGATTTTTCTGTAGCTCTTGATGACCCTAACGTCCTACAATGCCTAACTCTAGGTATCCAGACTGCTGGGTATGAAAACTTCAAGAAAAAATCAAAAAATTTATCCATTTTCTATATTACGTGTGTTAGATTCTATAACACAACAATTCCTGCTGTTTTACATTCCCCAGATAAAGATGAAGGTAGAGTTACCTTAATCCAGTATGACTCCTCCTGCAACCCAGTTGCACCTGTCCATGTTTCCAGGAATGACCTATGTCCACCTGATGACTGGGTAACTAATTGGGGAAAACCAACCAAGAAACCAATTGCAGCTGCACAGTCTATTATCACAGAAACAGATGGAAGAGTTACTACCAGATTCCCCAGAATCAATACATTCCAGAGAGAAGAACCCTCTACTTCTGTTTCAGCAATACCAACTACAATCAGTCAGCTACATCCTGAACAGTCTGCTATCTCCCCACAATTTGAAATAGACCAGTTGGTTCTTGATTCAATCAAAAGAATGTTTTTACCACAAAATCCATCTCCGCCTTTCAGTTCTGTATGTGATCATCCCCACTGCTCAAAAACCTTTTGTCAATTCTCATCTGAGCCTCCAACACCTCATGGTGACTCTTCAAAGAGAATCAATATGATAAAATTCACTCCTTTGTCTGATTCTTCCGAAGAAAGTTTTAAGCGTGTTACATTTTTTAACCCGCAAGAAGAACTACTTGTACAAACTGTTTCCAGTTCTTCTACTAGAGGCCTTGGATATGTAAAAGACTTGCCCATTCCTTCCTATAGAAAAAATCCCATTGATAAAATACCAAAGCATGTTGAAATTCCTTCTGACTCTGAGATCATAGCCTTTTTAAAGATTTTCAAAGGAATTGGTCCTTATGATCCAGAAGATGCTTGGAAGAAGAAAATGTTTAATTGGGATATGTTTACTCATGAAAAGGAACACTTATATCTGCAAGAAGTCAGACTTCTTGAAAAAGATGACAGACCTGCTTTTAACAAGCAGAATGTTGAGAAATGGAAAGAATGGATGCAGGCAAATAACCAGTGGATATCATTCTATGAATGGTATTACCCCTCTGCAAACATTATAGAAGAATCCTTAATGAAGCAATTTAGGAATCAGGCCAAACAGAAGAAAATCAAGGATTCTCAAAGGTTTGTAGAAGAAAGGATGTCAGAAAATCCTGTTGTTATTCCTCCTCCTCTTAAAGTCCCTGAGTTTGATTCAAAGATCCATAATATGATGACCAAACCAAATATCTCAAGAACTTTGATAGCAGTTAGGCAACAAGGAGAGGAATTGATAAGAAAGATCTGTTTACAGTTCCGGGTAAACATGATGAGATCAGGAACTCCCAATAAGCATAAATGGGAACTTCTTGATGGTTCAATTCATGAAACTGATACAGATTTTCCTCCTTGGAAAAATTTTATTATCAGAAATCAAGATGGGAAATTGTATAGAGTCCTCCCATCCCATTCTGATGATCCATCCATAACAGCAAAGGATTCAATTGCTGCCACAAACTGGACAAATCTGGCATTATCTAGCCTTGAGAAATATCTAAAAACCAGATTTGACTCTATTGATACTGCATGTTCTGAATTAAAGCTTATGGTGGGAAGAGTATTACAGAAGCAAGATTATAACACTGTTTTTTTAAATGAAAGTGTAAAAACCCTGACAGAAAACGATCAGACAATTGCACAGAGTTTAGATAAACTCTCCCTATCTACAGAACGGAAGATCCATGAAGCATCTGTTGCTCATGGAAGAGAAATTTTCAAAGTTTCTAGTAGTCTTGAGTTGGTTAAGAAACAAGTCACAGAAGTCACCAAAGGAATTGATTCCTTGAAGAAAAAAACCAAACTCAGATGCATATAAGACAGCTACTCTTTTTTCTGAACCTAAGAGTACTCTTCCATATTCTCTTACCTCTTCTGTCGAGAGTCTTATCAAGGCCCCCAGCTCTATAAATTTTCCTCCACCAACATCATCACATCCATATTCTTTGTTTGCTAATCCCAGCATTTTCAGCCCAGTTCCTACTTCATCAAAGCAAAAGGAAACTGAAGAAAGCTCACAAAAATACAAAACAAGTTTCTTATTTGGAGAAATTCCAGAAGATGAATCAGAAGAAAATAAAGATCATACAAGTCTTCACAAAATTGATTCAGTACCAGAAGTTGAAGAGCTTGAAGCTTGTATTGATAATTTCTCTACCCAAGATAAAGAACAGTTTGGTATTTCTATTCCAGAAGAAAATACTGAAACACAAGTTCATGCCACATCCTCTAGATCCCGATGGGATACTACTTGGAATCCTGCCCCAGACAGACGAGATTTAATGAAGTCAGAATATCATAAAGATTGGTCTGCTAATTCCACATATTCGTGGAACATTGATAATTGTACAGAAGCCGAAGTCATGTCTGTTTTACATTCAATGCTTGTTTGTTACAGAACATATCTCTCAGATGATATTGGCCCAGTAAATGCAACCAGAAGGATCATAGGAGGATTTGAGGGTACTTTAGATTCATGGCTGAAAGCAGAAACAATAAAAGAACCTAATCTTCTTCCACATTGGGAACAATCAGTAGTTTTAAATGAAAATGGTTCCACCTACATGGATCCGGTTACTAATGTGCCTGTAAATAATATGATTGGCAAATTGATCTATAGCATTACAGTGAATTTCATTGGTTTTCCCCAGATTACTAATGATATTACTACTGTAACATTACTGGCCATGAAGTTGCATAATATGCAACATTTTGATGAATACTTCAATGAATATCTTCATAGATTACATACATTATCACCTGAGTTGATATTAGAACCCAAATGGAAAGAGATTTTTGTTGCTTCTCTTCCTCAATGGGTCTCTACGGCAATTGTAAATAAACTGCCAGGAAAGGTTGGGGATTATAAATTTGGGATAATTAGGCAAGCAGTCAAAGCAATCATAGTTGAGCTTTGTTCCCAAATGAAGATTGCTAGGGCTGCAACAAATCCCAAAAAGCCACATGGTTATCAGCAATTGTGTAAACAATGGCACCTTGGAAAACCTGACAATTCTGGAGGGCATAGAAGAAAGAAAAAACATTTCAAACAGAAGAATTCTCAGTTTTCCAAGGACAAATCAAAGAAGAGACACAGCAAAACAAAGCCTTATAAACATACAAGAATGTTCTCTAAAGAAAAAGAGATCATCTGTTATAATTGCAACAAGAAAGGCCACACAGCTCCAAACTGCCCAGAAAAGAAGACTGAAAAATCAAAGAAGAAAATAACATACAGAAACAAAAAAGGAAAGATTAATTTCTTTGATTTACCTAGTAGCTGTGATGAATTAGTTTCTTCTAACTCTGATACAGAAGAAGATGTAAATTATGTTTATTCTACTGACTCTTCAGATGAAGAATGGTGCAGAGATCCTCACTGCATAGAATGTAAAGACTGTGAATGCAGTGATCCAGACATCTGCAATTGTAACACAGTCAGAATGATGAAGTCAGAAGAAGATGAAGTTAGCAGAAATTTGTTCATGCAGATGATGGCTGCAACGGATCCTCAAATTAAAGAAATGTACAAGTCCTTGTTGACAGACCACTTCAACAAGCCATCATCCAGTTCAAGAAAGATTCCAAATAAGGGGTATGTTCCACCTGCCTCTTTATTCTCAGTTGAAGCATTGACTCGGCAATTCCGAAATGAAGATTTTGGAGAAGATTTGCCTCAGACCTTGCCTGCAGTTCATCAGGCAATTAAAGAACTGAGAAAGACGATAAAAGAAAACAGGAGACTGTGCATTGAGAATCACCAAGACCTGAATATTAGGTTGATGAAAGTCCAAGGAGCATCATCTTCAGAGAATCCTGATGTTTCAGGAAAAACAGAAAATTGGACTTTCCATATGAATCCAACCATGACACACAGCAAGCAACATGACAGTTCAGAAGAAGAAGAAGAAAAGGACAGAACAGATTTTGGATGCAATATCATAAACAAAGATGTGATGTATTGCATAAGAATGAAAGTTAAGGTTGGGAACCAATATGAATACTGGAAAATTCTCATGGATACTGGTTCTAGACTCAACATTGTGAGTGATACTGTAGTAAGCATGAACCATCGAAGGCCAACTGCTTGTCCAAAGATTACTACAGCAAGTGGTGAGATTACCACTAGGCATGAAGCAGAGATTGATGTGTTCCTAGATGACAAAGTTGGTGTTCATCTAGTTTGTCCAATAGTCACAGGAATGGATTGTGCAATGTATCTTGGCACACCATTCTTCCAGAATTTTGAAAAGCATGGAGCCAAGCTTGATACAAACAGTCAAAGGTATGGATATTTTGTTAGCTTGGGAGATAAAGAGATATTTTTTCCATTTATTAATTCTAATTCGCCAAACAGAATGGAGAGGATTGACAGAATGCAGAATCTGTTGGCCAAAATGGAAACCAAGAAGGAAATATTAAAGACAGAAGAGAATTTAGATAGTGGGAAGTTTGCTACTCAAATAGCAGATCTCACTGCTAAATTTAAAGAATGCTGCTCAGAGGATCCAAATGCCTTTTGGCATATCAAGAAACAAGAAGTGGATCTTCCTATCAAAAGAGACTTTAGTGGGAAGTTAAGAAGATCTAAAGCGGTAGCAATGAATGAAGAACAGATGAAGTTATGCCGAGCTGAAATAAGGGATCTGTTAAAGAAAGGGTTGATCAGAAAAAGCAAAAGTCCAATTGCATGCTTTTCTTTTTATGTAAATAAACATGCTGAAATCGCCAGGGGTAAGCCAAGACTTGTTGTGAATTATAAACCTCTAAATGATATTTTAGATTATGATGCCTATCCGCTGCCTAAACCTTCTATGATACTTGCACAAATATTCAGATCAAAAATATTCTCCAAATTTGATTTGAAATCTGGATTTTGGCAAGTAGGTATAAGAGAAGAAGATAAATGGAAGACTGCCTTCTCAGTCCCAGAAGGACATTATGAATGGAACATCATGCCATTCGGCCTAATCAATGCTCCTTCTGCATTCCAAAGAATTATGGATGAAACTTTTGAAGGAATGGAAGGATTCCTGAAAAAGTACATTGATGATTTACTGATTCATTCTGATAATATTTCTGACCATATCAAACATTTGAAAATCTTTCTATGCAGGGTCAAAGAAATGGGAATAGTATTATCAGAGCCCAAAATGAAACTATTCAGGCCCATGATTGATTTCTTAGGATACAACATACAGTATGGTTCATATACTGTGATCCAAAGAAGTCTGAATTTTGTTGATAATTTTCCAGACGAAATCAAAGACAAGACTCAGTTGCAGAGGTTCTTAGGGAGTCTTAACTATATTTCAAAGTTTATCAAGCATTGTGCTCAAGAAAGAAAGTTGTTAAATAAAAGACTCCAGAAAGCCCCTATTCCATGGAGCAAGGAATGCACAGAGGCTGTAAAATCAATAAAGGAAAAGGTAAAAGGCATTCAGCCTCTTTCTCCAATAAGGGAAGACTGGGAGAAAATCATCATGACTGATGCAAGTTATGAAGGATGGGGAGCAGCCTTATGTCAGAAAGTTCCTGATAAGAAAAAGGGCATTGAAGTATGCCAATATGCTTCTGGTCTCTGGGCGAAGGGCCAACTAAACTGGTCAAGTTTGAAGAAGGAGCTCAGAGCAGTTTGTCTGGGAATTGCTAAATTCCGAGATTTTGTAATATATACCAGATTTACAATAAGGACAGATTGTCAGCCTTTGCAATCTGTAATTCGCAAATGCGATTTTGAAGATGCTGCAATGGTGAGGTGGATAATGCAGCTCAGTCAGTATAATTTTGACATAGAATTCATACCAGGTAACAAAAACAGTTTTGCTGATATGTTGAGCAGAGAGTTTCTGACTGGTCACTCAATTTCAAGTCTACAGTGCAACTACATCAGAAGAAGCGAAGGCACTGTTGAAATTGAAACACCAAATGGATGGATAAGTTACATGCTTGAAACTCCATTAATCCTCCATGAAAGAGATTGGTACCCGATTAAGGAAATCAGGTATCGAGAGGGTTTTCCATATCTTTGGACAGAAACTATGCAAGATGAGATGAACCAAGAATCAGTGGAAGCCTTAGAATATCTGGAGCATATCGACAGTATCCACTACACACTTGAAAGAGATGACAGAGATTATGACAGAATGACAAGCTGTCATATCACACTTAGAAGATTCGGCAATCATCTTCATCGAGAGGATTATGATACTGACAGACAAAAAGAATGCTTCTACTCTGCAATGAACATTCAAAATTGTTCAACAAACTTTTTCTATGCAATACAAGCCTCTTTCTTATTCGAAGGTATGTATGTTGATGACTTAGAACAAGAGGATCCAACTCCTGACTGGTTCATTGAATGGTGGAAGATCTACGGGCTCTCTGGATTACTCATAAAACCATATACTCTACAAATACTCAAAATACCAGGGTTCAGTGAACCGACATCCTATATGAATGGACTTCCATACAAAAGTGTAGAGCATATTGCTGACATAAGTGATCTGGCCTTTTCCCAAGCAATAAGGCGCTATGGACATGTCAGGTGGTTTGTCACGAATCACTATAAAGCAAGAAGGATATCCTCTAGTACCAATTATGAAGATTTTCACAATCAAGTTGACACCACTTTAAATCCATACCAGCCGATTGATTTTATGCAGCCGCCTAATCAGAATACTTCTTAGACATGGGAATCGGAGAAAGAAGTCCAGGTGCAGTACTTCAATAATTTCCTGGTAGAACATTACCAATACCAGCATTACACATATCCGTAGATTGATTACTACACCATGATGTAGAGTGTTGTCTTTTCGGCCGACTATGGTGCCGGACGAGCTTTCGTGGATTCCCTCATCCTGGAATCTCCACTTTGTACATTTTGAGATTTGAAAAATCTTTTCTTTTATGTCATTCCATTCTTTCGAGGGTTCACTCATGAATCTCCTCTGTGTAAATCGTATATTAGTACTATGATTCAGTCCCCACATGCCTCTGGCTCTCTGTTAAAGAGTAGGGATGAGATAACATAGGATGATATCGTCCTATGCCCGAATCTACCTTTCGGCGATCTATCCAGATCTGTCCAAGTATGAGTCACCAATCTGTACAAAGGACTTCGGCATCTATCGAAGTACTTTCAAAATGGGTCATCAGTCTGTACAAAGGTTCTCGGGATGAGATAACATAGGATGATATCGTCCTATGCCCGAATCTACCTTTCGGCGATCTATCCAGATCTGTCCAAGTATGAGTCACCAGTCTGTACAAAGGACTTCGGCATCTATCGAAGTACTTTCAAAATGAGTCACCAGTCTGTACAAAGGTTCTCATGAGTAATTGTTCCCTTCCAGCTTATAAATAAGTCTCAGCTGCGAAGTAAGGGGCATTCGGTCGAGTCCAGTCTTGAGTCTGAGTCGAGAAGTTCTCCTGCTCTGCATCTGTGGACGATCAGTCTGATCTGCTTGCAACACGAGAAATTCTCAAAGTCTTTAGGTGATTCGAGAAGCCTGCGCATCAGCGCTCGACGCTGGTGTGAACCTAAAGTGGCCGGATCCTTAGTTGGTCTGATGGTCGGTATTCTGTAAAAATCTTTGAGACTCAATCTGTCAGTTGGCCAGGTAGCCTGTAGATCTGTTATGCTTCGGCTAACTCATATCTACTAAATGCCGCGACAGTCAATCTGAGGAAGAAGATCTTCTGTAAATCTTTGTTCCAGCAGTTTGCTTAATAAAATTTCTCTGTGTTCTGTGATATCTATCTTTATTTCCGCATATTGATATCTGTGTAGTTGTTTTTGCCATGGTAAGTGTTTACTATGTGTTAGTAATTAACGCTATTTAATTTTTTAAGTTTTAATTATTAAATCTATATATAATCATATATATATAATTTTAATGGTTAAAATATTAAAGGTTGATGGGAATGAAGGGCACTTGCCATTCTGCTAACGCCTGCGATTATTGGGGGTGGTATGCCCCCACCGACACCATACATGCAAAGTTTGGCCACTTGTTCATATGGCATACTAAGCATTAAGTCTCTCATTCTCAATCTTTCTGTGGGTTGACAACATTATTTATGATGTGAATCGGTTCTGTGGATCACAAGGAGGAGCACCTACACTTGTTGTGAGCCAAGGTCTTTGACGCTTTGATGGTGTAGAAACAACAATGTGGAAGCTTGATTATGGTAACCATGGCTGGAAAGGAAGGGTTGATTTTTATCAAGTAGTCCCTTTTGGCAATAGCAATAACTTTCTCTTTACTAAAGCCCATAAGGAGAGCTCCTGAATGAAGATAATCTAGAGAGTTGGGAGTTTAGGTATAAAGGAAGTACACATATACTATTTAGTTCTAAGTCACACTCGATGGGGAGGAGAGTAAGTGAGTTCTGGTGCGAACATGCTAAAGGTTGTCTTAATTCTTCCTATGCATCAGGCTTAGGTAATCCTAGGATGATGATTTATTTTCCTCTACCTTTTAGTTTTGGATGGTTTTAGGTGTCTCTTTGATCATTGCTTGCAATCTTTGGTAGGGTTTACAATTCTGGTTTACTGGTTTTTTGGCATTATCCCTCATCTAAGGTTTATTTTTCCTCCTGAATTGTCTGTCATTTTTCTTCCTCACTGAGTAATGCGTCTCTTGTGGCCCAGGAATTAGAACTCTTGCCACCTTCTATTTCTTAAATTTATATCATTCAGTGCGAGGGTGGGGTTAGTTTTGTTCAATTATTAGTCTCAATACATGGCGAAGGTTGTTGGTTGGTATTGGTTTTGAAGGAGAGGTGGTTTCCTTTTTCCTATGGTTTGTCGACTTTGGTGTAGTGTCTGGTATAATATGCCTGGTCAATGTGGTCGTTGTTGATGCGGTGCAAGGGAAAGAGGTCAGCCTAACCAGTCGTGCTCAAAGACAGTAGCCCAAGAGGTAGTTGATGTTTACCATGCAACCACCTTGCTAGGCACTTCGGTTGAGATCCAAAGGCTAGTTGGAATGTTCACAAAGATAGATAGGCATTATCAGATTTTGATATTCTGAATGAAGTTTTTCACTGGCTTCTAGATCTTGGGCACACCAAGGGGTGGTGAAATCAGTTTATGCACATTGTTACTCTTCACTAGGAGTTGAAGACTCTTCTAGGTCAAGTTTTTAAAGAAAAGCATCATGATCAAAATGAAATAATTTCTTTCCTCAATGACCTTCATCACAATCAATGGAGAATGCAAGATAGCTTAGATAGATTGGAAGCCCATATGCCATATATGGAAAGGCATATTCACCATGAGTTTAAGTTGCCTACTCCCTCGGGTTCTAGTTAGGATAATCCAACACTTGTTTCATCATCTGATTCCTATAATAACACTATATATTGGTTGTTTCATGATTTTTTGCGTTTTTTCATGATAAGTGGTTTTGGATTGTGCAACCTCTTTTGTTAGATGTAGAAATTTTGATATCTCTTGGACTGGCTAACAAATCTAATGAAAATATAACGAATCTAGTTTTGTAAAAGTGTTATCAACCATGTAATCCTTGAAACCATATATATATAAACAAATTTATTATAATTTTATAATTATAAAATTTAAAATAAAAAAATATGTTAACGACACAAATAAAAATCATTTCAACAATTTCAAAAACAATTTATTGCTTACAACTTTAAAATGAAAAACGATCCTCTTTATACCACTTTCGTTTCCTCTTATCGACACAAAATGCTACCGGATATTTAAGCCTTCAAATAATGTATTATTATATAAACACAAGTTGAGATAATTTGAATTAAGATATAGTTATCACGATGTTGTATTTAATTAAAAGAAAATTAGATATATATATTTTTTATAATATTAAAAAATTTTAAAATATTTAAATAATATATATTTTTAATATTTTTTATTAAATATATTAATATATATATTTTTTTTAAAGGATGAAATAACCTTAAAACATATATTTATGATATTTTATAATTAACTTTACATCATATTAACTATCCCTGATTCTTCTTATTGAAATGGAGTTTAGAGCAAAAAGTGTAATTAGGTTTTTTTGCTTTAGTGTTGAATATTATTATAGGTTGAATTTTTGGTTAAAATCTAGTAAAGTAAAAAAATGGTTGATTAAATTTTAATCATTGTTTATTAAATTGGGTTTTGGATGGTATATAAAGATTTAATAACATGCAAAATTTCTAAAATATTTTAGTGTTGCAGAGTTTATAATTTAAAATTATAATGTCAATAAATATTTATTAAATTATGAGTAAATTAAACAAAAAAAAATAGAAAATTTTCCATAACATATAACAAACAAATAAACTATAAACTATAATTAGTGTAAATATCAATGTCCACACATAGCAAGTACCCACAACACCGCTTCTTAAACAACATATTTAATGAATCAAGTAGAAGGTACATATCCATATGGAAGACCCACGAGTACCCACAACACCCTTTCCTAAGCATATAAACTATAATTACTGTTCATATCAATGTCCAATGTTCATATCAATGTCCACACATAACAAGTACCCACAACACCCCTTCCTAAGCATCACATTTAATTAACCAAGCAGAGGATCCATATCGATATAGAGGATCCACGAGTACCCACAACACCACTTCTTGAGCAAATAAACTATAAACTATAATTAATGCACATATCGATGTCCACACCTAGCAAGTATCCACAACACCCCTTCCTAGGCAGCTTATTTAATGAACCAAGCAGAAGGTCCATATTGATATGGAGGACCCATGGTATGAAAGGCACATAGAGCAGCCATAGTCTAACAAGGCTACAATTTCGTCTAGAAAACAATGGAAATTCCGAAAAGATTTTGGAAAAATATAGCATAAATTTTTAAAAATTTAGGTTACCACTGTCACACTTCATGATTTTGAGTGCCCCAATAATTCTTGATAGTGTTGAATCCATTTCTACCACAAAAAATAATTCAAACATTCCCAAATTAATTTTTTGAAAAAAAAATCACTAAATTCAAATAAAAATTTGATCATCCAACGCCCTATATAGAAAACAACGATAAGCAATAGATATTCACACTATTCCTACGGCTTGCTAAGCAATTCAAAAATTTGATATTCCCATCACCAAGTTCCAATGATACCTCTCAAATCTTCATGCTCCCGAATGCCCGTTGGCCAAGCTAGTTCCTACCGTTCCTTCTTCCACTTCAGATGTAAACGAAGTTGTGACTAATTCTAAATAATTATAAAAATTTCAAACTTAAAAAAATAGGAGATAATTGAACTAAAGAGT
>APFE030511121.1:0-27188 GCA_000404065.3 Pinus taeda
TAGGTCTCCTTCCAATACTCACTCCAAGATGTCATAACAAAGGGATGAACATCCAATCACAAGGAAACAAGGGTTTCCTGTACAAAATGGGGGAAGTGCAGAAGGCACAAGGGTCTTCAGACCTGATCAGGGGGAAACCTCAGTATAATAACCTTTCTCTATACTCTCTCCTCCTTTAGACCTTCCCTTTGGTGTCATTTTATACCAATTCCAAAGTAGTTTTTTAGTTAGGAATTGGTTGGGGACAGTTGAGGCCACGGGCACTAACAGGTGATTAGCAAGTAAAACCCGCGATCTCCGCCCAAAAATAAGGAGTTTTATAAATTTTTAAGTGTTTTAATACATATACGCGGGTTGGGTATATATGAACCCGCGTATACACACGTTTAACTCAGGGCAATGTCGCGTACAGGGAATAAAACACTGTTTTTTAGATTTTGGACCAGGTCTGGAAGGAGGGGTTGCCCTAGGCCATGAATGCAGCATCACAAACCATAATAGTGAGATTTGGAGCTATAACACCACTACCAACTGTTTCTTTTGCTGACTGGTGTAGCCTTCTAGAGTTGTCCCTGTGGCAAAAAGAGGATAATATCTGCAAATTGGTTGTCCTCTACACGCACCGTGAGGAGCTACGCGTCGGGAAACCCTTCGTCCAAATTAGAAGGCTCCTCCCCCGTTTCAATTCTTGAAAAATGGTCAGGTCCTACATTCAACCTTCCTGGATTCACAATTACCTCAAAATCATTACCTTGAAACAACAACAGCCATCTACATATCTTCCCCCCCCCAACACAAGCTTATTAACTAGGTACTTTAAGGCAGAGTGGTCTGTGTGCATCTTGAAATGCCCACCCAACAGATAATGTTTGAATTTTTGGAGCGCATATACCATAGCCAATCCCTCGCACTTTATCATTGAGCAGTTCTTCTTCACCTTTGATAATTTCCTAATCACAAAAGCTATAGGGTGATCCATCTATACTTCTCCAACTTGTGTCAGCACTACTCCCAACACAATACACAAGGCATCAACGTGCACATGGAATTCCTTCTTCCAATCCAAGAAGACCAAGATTGGCGTGGTGACCATATTTTCTTTAAATACATCCAAAATGCATTGGAATTATTCATCCCAACAGAATGTAGTGTCCTTCTTTAATAACTTCTCCATACGAGCAGTAATCTGAGCATAAGCCTTAATGAACTTCCGATAATACACAGTATGGCCTAGTGTTGTGTGTAACTGTTTGACACTTCTTGGGGCCTCCAAATTGACTATTACCATGATCTTCGCAAGATCCACCATTAGTCCTTTATTGCATACCACATGACCCAGCAAAATGCCAAAAGGGACGCAGAATAAGAACTTATTCAGGCTTAACGCAATCTCATATCTTTGGCACATGTCCAACATTAAGTGTAGACTGGCTACATGGCACTTTATTAACCCAAACACAATCCAATCATCAAAATATACCTCTAATAATTTGCGAATAAACTCTTCGAACACCGCGATGACTACACAAGAAAATATCGTCGACACATTCTTGAGTCCGAATGGCATCACCGTATGCTAAAAACACCCCCATTCTGTCACGGAGGTTGTTTTTCTCCTGTCTTCCAGCACGATCTTAATCTGATGGTACCTAGAGAACCCATCAATGAATGAGTAGGCCTCTTGCCCTCCAACATTGTCTAGTACCTCATCACTAAACAACGTCGAGAAAGGATCATGGACGTAGGCATCGTTAAGATTTCTTATATCTACGCAAATCCTTATCTCTTCCTTCTGCTTATTTTCCTTAACTACCATTGGGCTCACCCAATTAGATTCCTCCACTGGTTCGATAATACCTGCCTCAAGCATCTTTTCCAATTCCAAGCAGACCTTTTCCTTGTATTTTGGATTAAGGCAATATGGCTTTTTCTTAATGGGCTTCGCGTCTGGTTTCAAAGTTATTTTCATCACACCCAAATCACATATGATGCCTTTCAAGTCTAAAAAATTTGTAGGAAAAATATCCTAGTACTCGCGGAATAACTCAGCAACTTTATCCACTATGGCATCATCCCAATAATCTCTGATCTTCACAAATTTTGGTTATGCTTCAGTACCAATGTTTACTTGCCTAGTTTTCAATGGTGAGGTGATATCTTGGTTCTCTATCTGCAAACCTTCAACCTCATGGTGACCTTCCATTTCTGGGCTATTGATATTCCTTGTATCCTCATCCTCCCCTTTAGCAATCACATTATAGCATTCCAAAGCATGGCATAGCTGGGTGCTCCAATCTAGTTGAACCAATTCCAAAGGATCCTGCGAAATTCTGAAGATCGCTGCCGTAACCTCCTGCAGTGCCTCATCAATTCTTTCGAATCCGTCTTCAAAAATCAAGGTCATAAAAAATCTATCCCTTAAGATATCCCACTCTGCAGTGCCATGGTGGAGCTCTGTTTCCAGGTACCAATTCATAGGGATTATATCCAGAGTGTGACAGAATAAATGCACCCATTATGGCTACAACTCTGTTCCATACACTTTAGTCCATTTTTCCAAATTATCATGTGGATCATTCCTCCCATCATATTTCTCGACTAATCGCACTTTAGGATGACCAAATCGCATCCTCATCATCCTCCTGTAATTGTGCCATTCATCAAAGATGTCTTTGAGCATACCCCACCACTGAGTGGGCGTAGCGCGCAATGCCAAATCCAGCGCCTGAAAGCGGTGATCCTCTGGGACTTATCTTTCAAAAGCATCCAAAAGCTTATCTATGCCAGTTAAACCATCGTAATAAGGTAAATTTATTACCTCCGATGACACACAATGCAATGATTTGGTCATCATGTTGCAGTGTAGTGTAGATACTTCATGCATCCTGTTTTGCCAATGTTCCAACTCTTCATCCGAATCTAAGGTATAGGAGCTTTCGTGGTCCCATGCAATCCATCCATCAGCTAGCTGATTAACCCAATCTTGGTCTCATGTCATAATTTTGTAGATTTGATCCAAATCATCATCACTTTCCTCATAGTTTTGGATTGGTTCAATATAGCGCGGTCCTTCTGTAGGGTCCAATGGTACTACAAAGCAGAGTGATTTCCTTTCAAACGACATTGTCCACTTCTTCAAATTGATGACCCCATTCAATGCAATATCCCAATCAATACCAAGGAGTGTAGGGTATGGATTGTTGTCATCAACAATCTCTATCACTTCAAAATCATCCAGCGCGCTCGCACCTTCTATATCTACAGTCACTCAATGCAGTCGGCCCATAGGGATAATATTCTACTGGTTTTCCATCCTCAACTAAATCAGAGACCACTGTAGTGCAGGCCTCCCCATTCCCTCCCATGTCTGTTTAGGCAAAACGTTCGCATCAGATCCCAGATCCAAAATAACCTGGTCCATCTCATAGTCTCCTATTTGCGTAGTGAGCCTCATCTCGCACCCTGTCCTTGTCTTATGCTTGCAAATTTTTCTGACTACGCAGTGTCCTTTAGGAGCATTTTCCTTTCGAGAACACTTATTTATCAGCTCTTATAGCCCTTTCACAGCCTTGCTATTGTGCAGTAAGAAGGTAATAAGCACAGAGGGGTCAACCTCTGTAGGTGCATCAGTTTCTGGTAGTTTGTCCTATATTCTTGAGGTAGAAGCCTCAGCAAAGCTTTTCTTTGCCTCCATAAATGTTTCCTTCATGTGCTCCAAATCAAACCCAACCTCCTTTTCTAGGGACTTGAGGACCCACCCACTTTCTTCAAGTTATTCTCCTTTATCATCACCAGTCATTATTCCGCTTCAGAGCACGATATTCATATTTGATTTTCCTCGCGGGGCTCGACCCTCATCATCTGTAAGTTTTGGGTAGGATGTTGAGGCTGCGCCTTCTTCTACTACATCTTAGTTATCAACACAGGACATTATTCTATTATGTGGTCAAAATGAGTGCAATATTGACATGATAGGCGTGTCTGGCTCATACACTCCGGCGCGTAGTGCCCTGGAATTCCGAAATTATAGTAGATCACCTGTCCACGACCTCTACCAGGTCCTCCTCTTCGACCTCGTCCACGCCCCTAATATTCTTCACATGCTCCCTAGAGCCTTGATTTGGAGGCCAAGTTTCTGCTTGCATTTGATACGTAGGCATCCCCTCCATCATTATTTCATAGCTACGACAATGGTTGTAATGCAGGAAAGTGTTCCCTCTGCGGACAGAGGCAACCCCTCTAGCCCTAGAGTGGTTCGAGTCACAGCAAAGGCAGATCAACAATAGATTTCCTTAAACAATCATGGTTGGAGGCCTACCTCAAATCGGTGGTCGATGAAGTTCCATTGCGCTGCTCTAGCTTCCTTTTCCTTAATGAGTGATCAACATGAAACAATGCAAAGGAAATACAACAAAGCACATAACCAGAAAACAACAATGATCTATTTACTCACAAAGTCAAGAAGTCATGAGCTATCAAGTAAATTACATACAAGACATAGGAAAACATCATTTATTATATTAATAATGAAATAAAAGCAAGCTTACGATCGAGTCTTGACATCACAAGCCTTCCCAGAGGGTCCAACCAGTATGTTTCTCAAGCATTTACTCTTTGAAGATGGATCTCCCAACATACAATGTCTTTCACTCACTCATAAGTTTTGACACAAAGTTAAGGGCACTTCACAACCTTCCACAAGCTATCAACAATCTCACACTTTTCACACCCACACCAGCTATTATCAAACTCAAAAGCACTAACAGCACTACTCAATCCAAGGAATTACCAACTAGCTGATCATATCAAAGGTGAGTGTTTAAATAGGAGAAGGAGTCTCCATAAAATGTGGAAGAGAGAGCTCATCCTCAAGGAAGGTAACACAAATGACGGAACTGCCATACCAGAGGAGGAAAGACAACACAAACTATGCCAACAACCAGGTCTGGAGACATCCAGAGGGTCGACTGTTGGAACAAATTCACCCAATCTAGATCATCGCGAGTTTATAACTAATATTTAGCGCTAACATCGCTAGTAGGTAATGTAACCAGTCAAACCGTCGCTAAAGATAGCAAATAGCATCACGCCGCAACATGAAATCTGACCGTCGTAGAAAATAGATGTACTTCAGTGCTGGAAGCATGGCTGGACTATTTACGACCGTCGTCTATTGCGTATATTAAGTCCGTTCTCGCGATGAGGCAGAAAACTTAGGAAAAGTGGGTCAATTGGCAACATAAGAGAGAATTTTTTCAGTATGAGCATGTTTTACTTGGACACATGACACAGTAGAAGGACTAGGGTGAAGGCAGTGACAAATTACTATGTAACAGATGCCCCCTAAAGTATGAAGCTCGAGAGAGTGAAAGGGGTGAAATGTTTTACGAAACTGTCTGAGCTGGAACACCATCTGGAAGAACCTACAGGCGCAAGTACAACTAATATCTCAGAGAGTGAAATACATGTAGTCTAGGCATGGGCGCAGCCGTCCAAAAGACATACGAACTAGGTCTGTGGCATGGACGCATCCATCCAGCTAATAAGACCATGATGATGATAAAGGTATGGTCGTAGCCATTTATGAGGACTTAGGTATGGTCGCAGCCATCCATCAACGAGTCATGGAATCACAAACCAATCCACGCAGCCCGAACATGTGTGATCTGAGTCTGAGGCCTTGAAACCCAACCAATCATAGTACAAATTCTAGCATGCGAATAGATGTGCTGAAGTCAAGCATGATAGAAAGTCGCTTGATTACCAGTCAATGAGGAAAACCGTTAACAAGCGTGAGAGAAACCACCAATAATGCCAATGGCTCTCAAGGCACTGTCTAGTACAATCCACGAAGTGTGAAAAATGAGCTGAAGTTGAACACTCGTGGAATCACCTAATCAACGACCAATGATGAAATTCAACTATTAGGTGTGAAGAACTTGCCATTAAGGCATGCAAGTTCCAAGGTACCAAAGGGAATCTCTAGATCAGTCTCCTGGATAATGAGATGACGTCGACAAGAGATGATCCATTGCAGGAGGGTCATAATGTTTCCCCCATCAACGACACGAGATAAGGAACAAGTGGTAGATGGCGAAACATAGTATCAAAGGAGGAGGTAAGGATGTAAACTGCAGAAGGATTATACTCTTGAACATGTCGGTGACACGACTCTGGAGGGTGGTAGCATTCAGCTACCAAGGGATCAGAAGTTTGATGGAGACAGCATGGGTCAGATGGAGTGAGTCTAAATGGCAACCAAAACCCCGAAGGGCCAAATGATAATGTATGGATATCCCAACCTGACAAGAAGTAAAATTTTCGATATTCAAGAGTGACTAGCTGCCGCAGGTAATCAATGACAATTTCCAAGTTTTCCCCACCATTTCTGGCAAGTACCCTAATTATTTTTGAAAACAAGCTTGAAGGGGATAGCATATGCTTGTAAGTTTGACCTTCAGTCAAATCCAACCTAGTAATAGTTTAACGAGCCCTAGGGAGGAGAAGCTCAAGTCTCGTCATGGTAATGAGTCCAATGTCGTCAGGGTTTAACAAGTCTGACATAGGTAAAACTCGGAGTCTTTTTCATGTTTAAAGAGTTTGAAAAAGACACAGAAAAGAAAACTCCAAGGGGATCCTTTTTCGTAGATTTGTGTCTCTTGAGCCCGAAAAATTATAAAACAATACTCGAAAGAACCGCTTGACCACTACGATCAAGGAGTACTTTTCGTGATTAGTGACCTTGACCCAAAAAATTAGAAAAGCGATTGAAACCATGTCATTTTGTAACCAATAGCGAGCCCGAAACGAAAAAAATTCAGCAACCTTTTCGTGTTTATACAGTCATAAAAGAGCTCAAAGTGGACCGCCTTTTTATTCCGTTTAACGAGCCAAAAAAGGAAAACTCAGCAATCTTTTCGCCTTTAAACGGTCAAAGAAGAGCTGAAAGCAGACCTCCATTTTTATTAGTTTTAATGAGTCAAAAAGGGAAAAAATACTCGAAATTCTTTTCATCTTTTACGAGTCATAAAAGAGCTTAAAGGTGACTTGTCCTAGAGGAAAGAGTGGCATAAAGGGTAGCAACTGGTTCCGGCAATGGTGGTACTGCTCAAAACATGTAATGGTCAAGAGGCTAGCTAATAAAACCACTCATCGTTGCAGTTCCTCAGGAAAGGAAAAACAACCAAGTGAAAGCATATGATCAGCCAAAGAGATGGTGGCAATGGAATGAAACAACCAAGGCTCATCCAGTAGAATTTAGCAGATAAAAAAGGCAATCACAAGGTGTAAATCGACTATGGGTTCATTTTTACACAAGCTTGAACCATGGAGAACTCTGCTTGGATTTGGTTTCATGTTTACACAAGCTTGAAATGAAAAACTATGCTTGCTATGAGTTCACATACCCCTAGCATAATGACACAAATCGAGATACATGCCCCCCAAGCTTCATCACATTCAACGAGGTGGATGGAATGAAGGTTCACTTTCGAGATCTTGGAAAGACTTGACTTGGATTTGATGAGAACTTAAGCAAAGACTCGATTTGGAAAGGGAGTTGTTTCATTTTTTAATGAGGTTGACACAGTAAAAGAACTATCCTCATAATCCTTGTTTCATTTTTTAGTGAGCTTGACACAAGATCGGGAACTATGCTCGAAACGCCTTGTTTCATTTTTTAACGAGCTTGACACAAGACAAGGAACTGTGCTCTAGGATCCATGTTTCATTTTTTAATGAGCGAGACACAAAATTAGGAACTATACTCATGACACCCAGTTTCATTTTTTAATGAGGTTGACACAAGATCAAAACTATCCTTGCAACTCCTGTTCATGGGCCATATGAAAACATGACGCCCAAGAGATCTTCACAGGATGGAAGAACCACACTCTTGGAGGAACACATGTCATTAGGCACCAAAGACAGATCAAGTTCCAAGGCCCCCAGTACATGATGTACAAGACCATCCGCATGATCATCAACAGAGGCGGAGACGGAATGGGTAGCCACATAATTGACCTGTGGCAAAGAAGGTACTGCTTGCGAGCAAGAACCGAGAAGGGATGACAGTTGCGCAGGAGGCACCAGGGGACTAAAGAACGATATTTGATCTATGGTCACCACTCTTTTGTCATGTGGAAAACAAACCACATGGAAAATTGAAGAGAAGAGGGCCCCCATGGCATAAACATAGTCACGGCCAAGGAGAAGACTGAAATCTAAAGCACCTTGGACAACCATGATGTCAATATAGATGGTTTTGCCCCCCAAAGTAACAAGAAGCTTCGGGAGGATCCCTAAAGGTTGATTGGTTCCTCTATCAAATGCCAACAGATTCTGCATGACTGGCACAAGCTGTGGGGAGCCCAAATCTTGCCAAGTAGGGAGAGGCATGAGACTAACCAACGTACCCTCATCCAAGACGATGCCAGGTACTGCCTTATCATAGGCATGTACTATAATCTGGAAAATCACATAGGATGGAAGGAAAAATGTAGTCAAATGACTCCAGTCGAAGGAAACGACCGAACTACTTGGTGAGGTCACCAACTTATGATGCAGGAAAGTGTTCCCTCTACAAACAGAGGCAACCCCTCTAGCCCTAGAGTGGGTCTAGTCACAGCAAAGACAGATCAACAATAGATTTCCTTAAACAGTCATGATTGGAGGCCTACCTCAAACTAGTGGTCGATGAAGTTCCGTTGCACTGCTCCAACTTCCTTTTCCTTAGTGAGTGATCAACCTGAAACAATGCAAAGGAAATACAACAAATCACATAACCGGAAAACAAAAATGATCTATTTACTCCCAAAGTCAAGAAGTCATGAGCTATCAAGTAAATTACATACAAGACATAGGAAAACATCATTGATTGTATTAATAATGAAATAAGAGCAAGCTTACAACCGATTCTTAATGTCGCAAGCCTTCCCAGAGGGTCCAACCAGTATGTTTCTCAAGCATTCACTCTTTGAAGATGGATCTCCCAACATAAAATGTCTTTCTCTCACTCATAAGTATTGACACAAATTTAAGGGCACTTCACAACCTTCCACAAGCTATCAATAATCTCACACTTGTCACACCTACACCGGCTATCTATCAAACTCAAAATCACTAACAGCACTGCTCAATCCAAGGAATTACCAACTAGCTAATCATATCAAAGGTGAGTGTTTAAATAGGAGGAGTCTCCATAAAATGTGGAAGAGAGAGCTCATCCTCAAGGAAGGTAGCACAAATGACATAACTGCCATACCAGAGGAGGAAAGGCGACACAAATTATGCCAACAACCAAGTCTAGAGACATCCAGAAGGCCGACTGTTGGAACGAATTCGCCCAATCTGGATCATTGTGAGTTTATAAATAATCTTTAGCGCTGACATCACTAGTAGGTAATGTAGCCAGTCAAACCATCACTAAATATAGCAGATATCCTCGCGCCGAAGCATGAACTCCAACCGTCACAGAAAACAAATGTACTTCCACGCTGGAAGCACTGCTAGACTATTTACGACCGTTGTCTATCGTGTATATTAAGTCTGTTCTCGCGATGAGGCAGAAAACTTAGGAAAAGTGGGTCAATTGGCAACATAAGAGAGCATTTGTTTAGTATGAGCATGTTTTACTTGGGCACATGACACAGTAGGAGGATTGGGGTGAAGGTAGTGAAAAATTACTATGTAACAGTGGCGCTCATCATGGCCCACCGATTTGCAGAAATCGCAAAACAATTGTTGTGTTATCTGCACAAATTTTTATAGCAAATGACAGTTATCCATTACATGTTTTCCAGCCACCTGAAAAATAGCTCACCATAGCACTGGCCCCATACTTGGTCCTATTGGAGCTTCCTACCTCAGGAGAATCACCCCCCCCCCCAAGATATAATTCACGAAGACAGGGAAATGATCCCTATCATGCCCCTAGCCCTTACACTTGACACACAAGACTTCTTCGCGCACTTGTGTTCTGGCCTCCTTTTCTTTTTTCAAGCTCTACAATTCCAAAAATAGGTTCTGCAACTGCGAGTGAATTTTTTGGACTCCCATAGACATGTCCTAAAAGGTGTCTCATGCAATCTCATTTGGATTTCCAGGGCTTCCGCCTCAGTTACTATCTTTTGCTGCGATAAAGCAATCCTTAGGTGGGGCAGGAGTGTGGTGCTGACTATCTGTGAGATTCATATTAGCATCGCGGATCCTGCACTTCGGTCTTTGATCTAGCTCCCACGGTGTTTCATCGGGCCTCATCATGATTTCCTTAAATACAATTACCGATTGCAAGGCAGAATTAGGCTTACCGAATTCTTTGTTCAAAGCAGTCTTAGTATCTACTAATGACGCCAACGGATTATCAGTGCATTACTTAACATACCATGTCAGCACGTGATCCTGCAGAGAGGTAAGCAACTTTGCATTCTTTATATTATCATTTGTAATCTGTTGTGTTGTCCACACAGCCTTTACAACAAACCAAAACTGATCCGAGTCCTCACTTCCTAAGCCCTTGAAAACTGGAAACTTCATGGTATTCGACATGTTGAATAGTGGTGGTGGTGGAGGCATAGTGGGCGAAGGTGTAGGTTATGGAGGCGAAGTTGGAGGTGGCGTGGAAAGATTATATATTCACGGAAAACCCTGTCTTATCAACTGGATAGTGCTTCACAACGAGGCTTGCACCGCTCCTTCGTCGTCACTTGAAGGAGGTCTAATCAACGGGTTGTATTCAGGACATGATTTTTCTTGGTTTCTAAAGCTCCATCCACTTCACGTAGATCCAAACATCAAGGCAATGGCATGACCCATTTTTCACACAAGAGAATCTATATCCAGGTATTCAAAGATCTCCAATACTTACCTCATGGTCCTTTGAAGAAGCGTTGCTCTACTTCATTGTAACTAATCAAGGTGTCAAACACGAACTCTGTAACAAATCCTCCTATAACCTGATCAAGCCAATGGTCAACAGCGTGTGTGATCTTATCTTCAAAGGCTTCCAACCTCTACACTAGCTCTGGAGTCCACACTATTGGACTGCAAGCCTCCACCTTCCTTGGTCATCTTCCAATTTAGCTATCCACTCATATAGTTCAATCAGGAAGGTGTAGAAGAAAATTTCATTTATTTTTGTGTACAAACATCTTTCCAACCATTGTTCTTTTATCAGGCACGGATTCTTGTTTTCCTGCGCCACGAATTTGTGGATATTTCTATCCAACCACTTCTCAATTTCCCTCTTGGTCAGATTCCAGTGATGCGACATCACACATCCCTTTATGTAGATCCCAGTCCCGAAAACATAACCATTTTTTGGCCTAGGGGATCCTAACCCAGGTTCAAAGTTAGTTGCACCAAACAAATCCCTACACTATTGGCCCTTTCAGCACCAATCCACGTAGTGCAGACTAAAGTCTCACCCGAAGTAATATAGGGGGATGTTGGAACCAAGTTTCTACATCTAGAGATCAGTGTGATATCTTTTTATGACCCAGATCTGCCTTCGTGCAGATCTCTAAGCCCTTAAGGCTTAGTGTTGTATCTTCCCTCAATTGCCCTCTAGACCTCTGTAAAGGTCTACGATTGGTTTTTGTGGACCCTGAACAAGAAAATTAGCTACTTACGTGCACCTACCCAAGTGTTCTATAACTTTAATAGAAAGTGTTATGATCTTCACATAATCACTTAACATTAATTGAGTTCAGATAATAAGATGGATCAAGTAAATTTGCGCATCAATACTTCATTATTTTATAAAGACATCATTTCATCACAGCATATATCGCAATCATACATAACATAAGTAAAGAGATAAAACACAGGAATTTCTGCAACAGTCTTCTTTATTGATCTTCAGTATAGGTTTACAGACTCAATGCTTCTCTACGCACTCAACTGCAGGGGTCTGTGCACTCAGCTGTGGACACTACTCTAGGCCTCTACACACTCAGCTACAGAGCCTTTTTCCCCTCTAAGACCTACTCATTTGTGCTAGACTTCATCCCTCGTAACCATAGACAAAAGCATAGATCTTCCTTAGACTCTCTAAGACACACCTAGTTATACAATCCCATGGTTCACAGACCATGGGTAGATCTCAAAAACCGACTCAAATTTACATGAATGAGGGTAAAAACCATTTTTGGCTCCTAACTAACTTCACGCTCCGCGTCCAAAAATTGTGGATACTTTACATCTTCTTACATCAAAATTTGGGCTTTTTCCCCAAAACTAACCCAGGGGACCCCATCCCAACAGTAGTGCAGGAGAAAAAGACTAAGGGAGAAATAAGTATCTATGACGATTTAAGAAATTTGAATGACACATGCGTACATGACCCATTTCCAACATTATTCACTGATGACGAGGCCTACTCCTTTACAGATGGTTTTTCAGGGTACCATCAAATTAAGATCGCACCTGAAGATAGGAGTAAGACCACTTTTGCTATAGAATGGGGAACATTTCAGTATACAGTCATGCCATTTGGATTGAAGAATACACCTGCAATATTCTCTATAGTTGTCATCGCAGTGTTTAAAGAATTCATTCACAAATTTCTGGAGGTTTACTTTGATGACTGGATAGTTTTTGGGTTATTAAAGAAGCATGTTTTGAGCCTACGTTTTATGTTGGATACCTGCAATAAATGTAAAATCTCGTTGAACATAAAAATAAATAAATAAATAAAATGTATTTTTTGTGTACCATATGGAATATTACTAGGACATGTTTTTTGCAAGAAGGGATTGATCGTGGACCCTAAAAATATTGTTTTTATTATCAATTTGGATACATTAATCAACTATGCGTGACTCTATGGCATACTGGTTATTATCAGAAGTTCATAAAGGCCTACACATAGATCACTGCACCAATGGAAAAGTTACTGAAGAAAGATGTCACCTTTTGTTGGGACATTGAATGTCAGAAGAGCCTCGACATCTTAAAGGAAAAAAATGGTCACTACGTCGATTCTGGTATTTCCATATTGGAAGAAGGAGTTCCATGTTCATGTATATGCATCATCCATAGATTTGGGGGTTGTCTTAACACAGCGAGGAGAAGGGTATCTTGATCACCCCATCGCATTTGCGGGTCAAAATTTATCTAAGACAGAAAGAAATTATTCTACAACGAAATGAGAGGGCTTAGCTATGGTGTACGCACTACAAAAATTTAGGCATTACTTATTAGGCAAGCACTTCAAGATGTTCACAGATCATTCTGCATTGAACTACTTGGTGAACAAGCTTGTGTTGGGGGGGATCTATAGGTGGCTATTGTTGTTCCAAGACTACAATTTTGAGGTAATAGTCAAGCTAGGACGATTGAACATTGGGCCTGGTCATTTGTCCAGAATTGAGACCGACAAGGAACTAACGAACATTAAAGAAGGATTGCTCGATGCGCAGTTCTTTGTAGTAAGGGTTGTTGATGATCATTTCATCGATATTATTTACTTTTTGTCTATCAGAGAAGCCCCTGAGGTGTATACGACTCAACAGAAGAAAGAACTCGTAGTCAGAGCTGCAGATTTTTCTCTAATTGTTGAACATTTGTATAAAATGGGCTCTAACGACATATTGCGCAAATATGTCCCTCAAAACTAAAGGCGCAGTATTTTAGCAGAAGTACATGGTGGTGTCATAGGAGGACACTATGTAGGAAAATCCACCACGTAGAAAATTTTAAGAGAGGGACTATGGTGGCCCATGATGCACAAGGATTCCAAAGAATATTTTACGACTTGTGATGTCCTCCAAAGAATCGAAAGACCATCAAAAGGGATGAATTTCCACTAAATCCACAACTCACCTTGAAGGCCTTTGATAAGAGGGTGATTGACTTTGTTGGGCCGATCAATCCACCAGGAAACAATACTAGTGCGTGATACTTTATTACCCCAACGGATTATCTGATCAGGTGGGTTGAGGCACAATCGGTAAAGGATTCTAGTGCTAACACTATTGTACACTTCATATTTGAATATATCTTGTCAATATTTTGGTGTCCAAATATCTTAACGAAAAACCAAGGATTGCACTTCCTACATAGCACTACCGAAGCATTAAAGGAGGAGTTTCGGGTACATCATCAAAAGAGAATGCCTTATCATGCTCAAGCGAATGGCATGGTTGAGGCTTTCAACAAAATTTTGGAGAACGGTCTGACTAAAGTATGCAACATCAACAAAAATGGTTTGGATGTGCGCATACTAGCAGTTTTATGGGCATATGGGACTACCTGCAAGAAGTTGACAGGATAGATTCCGTTTAGATTGGTTTATGGAAAAGAAACCATAATTCCTATGGAATATGTTATCACTCCAATATTTCTCTAGAATTGTTAAGAAAGAAGTGATTAGAGGTAACCACAAACCAACTTTGGAGATTAGGATCTAGCCTTCCTAATTCTAAGAGAGGACTCTCTCTTTATGATTTAACTTTGTTTAGTTAATGGTTTTCTAGGCTGGTTATGATTGTACTTGGGTTTTGATTTGGATTTGGTTGTGGGATCACTTACTTATATGGATAGAGGGATTTCTTTTACCATTGGGCTATGGGGTCAAATGTCACGCAAACAGGACTAGATCAAGTTCTAAAAACAGTGTCTACAGGGCAAGGTAGTTGAGTTATTTCAGATCTTGAGGTTGGATGGTGAAGTTGATTTCAATCAGATCTAAAGAGAAATTATGGGTTCCTTAGGCCGGATTGTGAAAGAAATGAAAGAGGTCAACCGGGATGGGAGAGCAATTAAGGATTCTCAGATTTGGATATCAGAAGAAAACATAGAAATGATCAATTATTCAAAACAGAGTGTACTAAAACAAATTATGAGATAAATTTCTAGTTAATTCATTCACTTTAGATAACATGTAAGTTTTTGAAATACATAAGAAGATAATAAATTTGACAGATAAAATACTTCATTGTAATAGCTCAACACATGAGTCCTGTAATGCAATCTTTTTATTACTCAGTCCAGTCTGCTAACTTGAAAAATTGGTACAATAAACCTCAGGTTTATGATCAATACAACTCTACAAATGTATATAAATCCACCCTCAATACTTCGAATTATGAAGTATTTATACAAAAATAGTTTACAAAATATCCCAAACAGTCTTGGGAATTAATCTAGGAGAAAGAAATATTTATATGCAAGAAGATAGAGACAGATGTTCAAGTGTTGTATGTTGTCCATGTTTATTAGGTTGTGTTGTTCTTTATGCTCTGATATTTTGCTTTTTATTCTCTGCTTTGCTGTTGGTCTTTACGTTGGCTCTTATTTGTACTTTGACCTTTGACTCTTTTACCTGGTTGATCTATCATTATCCTTTCACTGTGTTGTTTTCACCCTTATTGTACATTTTTACATTTTGACTGTGTATCTTTTATAGTAAGTCATTCAATTTATCCCATGTGTCTGCATCTGGTAATTGGATATTTACCATCTTCATGTATATTTCATCTGCCTCCGTGTACTTGGAAAAAGTGGGTTTATTTACAAAAAGGTGATTTACGTCATGCTGGAGGTAAAACAAGTTCTCAAAGGTCTGATACAGGACCTTGCTAGTAGGCATCCCCTTCATCGAGGAAGTGTTTACCTGATCCCTTGCCACTTCTCTAATTCTTCTATTGTAGTCTTCGTGTGGCATCAATTTGTCATTTATTACCAAGGGATTTGGCAGACCTTTCTACCTCAAAACATCAAACTTAGCCATGAACATGTCTATAGCTAGCTGCATGGTTTGGCAGTTATCTTCAAGGTTCATCATCGAATTCCTCTTGGTGAGGACCTTTTTTACGTCTAGTATTGTGCCAGTCCTATCAGGTATTTCCAGCTCCTACAATTCATATTTGTTCTTGGAGTTGAGGAAATGAATTATTCTAGTGGCTTCCTCTAGCATGTCTCCTAGTTCACTTTTAAATCTCTGTATGGCTTCTGTAGCCTCTTTTACTAAGTCACTTTGCTCAAAAATTACTTGGATGGATGGCCAAATATCATTGACAGAGTCAATGATATTGGCCCATAACTATTCCTTGGCTTGGCCAAGTGGCTCCTTTAATGTCAGCTCTTTCTCCAAGCTCTTTATCCTTTCATTCATTTTGGTTGCCTTCTGTCCTTCTTCTTTGTGCATAATCAGGGAAATTTTGTTATTATTCTCTAGACTAGTTATCTTTTCCTTAAGCTTGTTTATTTCTGTGGTCTAAATGGACATATCTTCCATTACCTTGACCAATTTACTAGCCTCATCACCTAGCTGGGTTACGGCTGATGTCGAACCTGTTGTTGATGCAGATGTTGTGGCAGTTGGTAGTGTTGTAGCCATTGGAGCTATAAGAGCCAATGATGCTGCCAAAGTGGATGGTACTGTAGTAGTGACTGTTGGGATAATATTGGCAGTGGCAGTTTCAAGGATAGCTTGTTTTAACTGTATCAAGCTATCTAACTCCTCCATTTCCTTCAATTGGTCATTCAATTGTAAAACGAGGTCCATCATTTCCACCTGATGTGTTTGGCTCTCAAGGACCTCTTTTGTTTGTGGATGCTCTCAATGAGGAAATTTGAGTTGTTTTTTGAGAGCAGCAATGTCCTCATTCTTTTTCTTTATTAACTTCTCATCGGCATTGATATCATTAGGATCATGTCCCAACTCAATTACCAAGTCCTCCAGTGACTTGATCATGTTGTCCTTAACCTGTGAGGAGGCCTTTTCCAATTTGTACTATGTTGTAATGTTGTCCAATGAACTTTGAAGCTTATGTGCAACCATAGATTTACCTATCAAGGTGGAATAGATCATATCACCTGCCTGCTTGTGGAACTCAATTTGGTCAATGGGATGAACATCCTTGGCCAAAACCTCAAAATCTGTTTTCCTGTAGATAGATGATGTTTTCGACTACTGGACTGTAGGGTACATTAATGACATCTGCATTTTTCCTGTTTTGATGTCAAAGGCTGACATCAACCTGCTTTGATTTGATGGTGTCTTCTTGAAGTATTGGGCATGAGTTTTAGCCTTCAACTTCGCATTCCTCAACTTGATTTCCTTGTATCTATCTTTGATGTAATTTTCTTTATCCACAGTCCTAATGAATGAAGGAACCTCAACACTGAGTTGTCTCTCAATAAGTTGAGTGTTTGATGTTGAGGGCTGGTGAGTTTCTCGTGAAGCTATTGTGCCTTTGCTTCTTTCCACCGTTGTATCAGTGTTAGTGATTTCCACTAAGTCAATGGTGTCTTCCTATTCAGTTATAGGATTAAGCTTGGGCCTCTTCCTATAACTGATCTCAAATTGTTCATCTATGGTTTCCATAGTTGAACTGGAACCTTCTTCCTTGTTTCTCTTTGGATCCCTGTCTTCATTTGCTGGAGTCTGTAAAATAGGAGGAATATTCATTAGTTCTCCTAGTTCTAAAACCTTCAAGAAGGAACTTGTATCAATCAATTTCTCTACATCAATCAATGTATTCTATACATTAACTACAATATTGTCCATGTCTATTAGAGTGTTTTCGAACCATTCTGATTGGTTGGCAAACCTCTTGATGTCTGGTCTGGGATGATGGATGAAAGGTCCCAACTTGACCTTTATCCTTAGCTTGTTTATGACTCCATGAGGTTCATACTACCACATAAATTTGTTCTTGAAATTCATTTGTTGCAAACTCCTATCTGCCTCTGGTCCAGCTTCTCTGGTATTACAAATGGAGGGGCCCAATTGATTTTTTATTTTGAATTGGGTTTTCTTCCTAGCTTATAGGAAGTTGACTTCACCAAAATTTATAATCTGCCTAAAGTATTCTAGTGAAAATATCCTCATGGAGAAGTATTTGGGCAGTTTGTAAGGGGCAAGTTGGCATCCATATATTCTTATCTTTGTGTGGTTCTGGTATAGATACTAGTCTCCCACCTTACTACTATTTTCCAACTATAACACCCTTCTGATCTCTTGACTGATTTTGGGTTGAGGGCTATTGATCTCTTTATAAGAAATACAGTGGAGTACTTTTGGATCAGTGGTATCCAGTAAATGAATGATCTTGGGTTTCCTTTGGTATCCAACTTATAAATGCTGATAGGAAACTTGTCTAACTGGTAGTATAAAAACATATGGAATAAGACTAAAGAATACTTGAAAACTCTCTCGGTTGGTAGTCCGGTGAATTGTTCATGCATCTTATCTATTATGAACTGAGCATAGTTGTAAATTATAGCAGGAGGCTTGCCTGGGCTAAAGATGGAAAGGAAAGAAAGGACAACCTCATCCACATGTTCATCTGTAGTGTATCCTAGAATGCAGGAGAGCATGATTATGATTTGTCTTCCTCTCTCAGAAAAAATAGTGGCAACATATGTAGGAGTTTTTTTAGGAGTATGACACTCCTCTATGATGAAAGTTTGGAAAATTTGGGTTATCCTAGGAGGGTCTAACTTGGTGTAGAGGTCAAGCAAGCCTTCAATAGAAAGTGGGGTCTCGTTTAGGCTTGGCTGGACCTGCAGCATTTGGTTAATGGATTCTGCAGTGATGGTAAATAACACTTGATGGTTAGGGGTTACAATGGCTCTTTGGTTGGGAATGTAGCAAGCATGACAGAAGTGGATGATTTATGGGAATGGGTGTACTTCCAGAAACAAATACTTGGGCAAATTAGACTCCCAAAGGTGAATGTCGTCCTTCTGATTCAAGAATTTGTCCTTACACCAATAGTGGAGCTTTAGAAGGTAGGCAGGGGAAGCTCTGTCCTTTATTTGCAAATATATGTCTGCTAATGCAAGGTGGTCAATTTCCAGGTGAGGGGTTTGTAGAGGTCTCACATCCAGAGAGGTTTGGGAAGCCATAATTGGGTTTACAGATATGAATTAATCTTTGAGTGGTTTTAGAAGTGAGGTTTGGAAGCTCTAGTAGTGTGGGAGGATAGTTACAATCTGTAAAAGAAGGGTTTGAGGTATACAAATAAGTTTTTCTTCAATTCAGGAAAGTTTCTTAATCAATTTCATTTAATTAACTATTCAATTTTAACTATGTGTTTTCAAATTCACAAGGTCGTTCTAGTTTTTTCCAAGAATGCCTGGAAATTGACGGTTTGGCGTGTAGACTAGGTTCAGTGGTAAATGCAGAAGGTATTGTGGCTTCAACTGTGAACTGGTCACTTCAATTGGGTATTCAAAGCTTCTTCAGGTGGTAGAAGGTGGTCAAATTGGTCGCAGAGGTCCAGGGTGTCACAAACGGCTTAACAGCAGTTTATAGTGAAAATGCAAGAAAAGAGCGAATTGGGGCTTTTTCAACCTTTTAACGGGTAACAGTCACATTTTGGTGTGGAAATAATCAATGAACAGTGGGCAGTTTTTGGTTTAGGCAGGGATTTGGTTTTCTGGGCCATCGCACTGCTTTTGGAGGGCGGGCAGTATTTTTCGTGAGCATGCGATCTAGCATGGTGCCGCCACGTAGTAGAACAGTGCCCAGGCAAAACCATGAATCTCGCGTGCTCTTGGGCTATTATTGATTGGATAATGAATCCGCGTGATATGGTTGTACACCATCGAACCTGGGGACAGGAGATCGAAGGGCTATAGTGCAGTTGAGTTGCACAGAGGGAATTGGGAAAGAGATTTGCGGGGCCCAGGATTTAATTACAGTTAATTGTAATTATTTAACCAATAATGTCGGTATTTTTAATATAAACATATGGTTAATTAGGTGGGACCATGGGTTATGTAGTGGGTTTTTTTAACTACACCAAGGGTTGGCGGGTTAAAAAGGGTATCGGGGAAATATGAAGCGGGGAAGTTAATTAGATAAAGTGGGGGCATGAAAACTTAGGATAAGGGGGTTTTGTGGGTTTTTGAGGGGGAAAGTGAAATTAATAACGGGAGAAAGTGATATTTGTAATGGGGAATGGGTTTCACACTAGGGAAAGGGGTTTTGGGAAGGGGGTATGGTTTTTGAAGGGTAATTTCTAGGGGAATGTGTGAAACGAAGGGGTAAAGGTCAAAATGAGGGGAAAAGGGAAATTAATAAGTATGAAGGGAGAATGGGGAAATTAGCAAATAAATATGTGGGGGTATAGTGAAATGAGGGGAAATTAGTTAAACAAGCTTGGTGGATATCCTTTCTTTCTCATAAATAATCCTGCACAGGAAACATAGGATTAAGCATGATAAGTATGCTTTTGACTCAACAACCTTGTGCATTTGCAACCTTTCTTCTACCTACCCTTTATTTATCCTAACATTTTCTCTTCATTTATTGGGTGCATTTGAGCTTGCTGACCCTTTATTTCCTTTTCTTTTGACAAGCAAACTATCTAATTCTAACCTTATAACTTCCAGTGGTTCAGATAAAAATAATGAGCTCATTTTTATTCTCTACCTAACTACTAACCTGCCAAGGTTAAACAGATTGGTTAGATCTTCATTCTCTATCTATTAACATGAAATTTAAAACATGAATGAGTCAAGATTAAGCTATTTGACCATCACAGATTGTGGCATTTCTGACAAGCTACACACAACCTTATTTTTCATAGTAAAGTAAAAAGTAGTGGCATTTGAATTTCCATACTTTCATGATCTGTTTTATTTCTTTTGGGGTTCATATTTTTCACTTCTTCTTTTTTTTTCATCTTTTTCTTTCTTTTTGTCCTTTGATTATTCTTTTAGGACATACCCTCTTTACATTTTTTTATTTTTAATATGGAAAGCATTTTGCAGAAAGAAAAAGTATGTACAATATTACAAGACTAACCAGCCAATTCAAAATTATGAATCTTATTATTATAGGACCCTAACAGTGGCTCCACGTGGGGATGGCATTTCTTGGTGAAATGTCAAGAACTTTAAGATGAGTAGCCTTTGGAACTGTGAGTGTATTTAACTTGTAAACTTTTCTTCTGTGATTTTGCTTTATTTCATACTTATGATGGTGAACTTCTTAAAGCTCAGGGCCTTCTCTCCGGGCTTCAACTTTAAAATATTACCATCTAATCCAATCTAAACTTTGCAATGTTATACAAATTGAGAAAAGTAAAATGAACTACTGTTAATCTATGCATAATTAATGCTTCAGCATCCTACCATTGAGTAGTCCTCTTGGTAGATCTATTCCATCTAATTGTCTCAAGAAAAATGCATTGTTATCTCTGCAACCATAAATGATATAAGGGCCTTTCCATAGGAAATCAAATTTGCCATGTTTTCCTTTGTCTTCTCTTCTAGAATCCCATTTGAGAACTTTATCACCTATGTAAAAATCATCAGCTTTGGTCTTTTTGTCAAAAATCCTTTTGATTTTATCCTGGATCACTTGTGATTTGTCATAGACTTCTTCTCTAGTTCACTGCAAGTGTATTGTCGGATTTATCCTTCTTTGGATATCATTTGGTTCTGCCTGTAACTCTTGAATGATCTTCATCACTGGTACTCCTAAAGAGGATGGAAAAATAGCATCCATACCATATACTAGCTAATAAGGAGATGTACCAATGGACTTGTTGGTAGTTAGTTTGTTTGCCCATAAGGCATTGAACAAATTTTTGTTCCATGTCTTCTTGTTGTCTTCTAGCAATTTCTTGATGATATTGACAATGCTTTTGTTTGAGTATTCTGCAATTCCATTACTTTGAGGGTAATAGGCAGTGGAATGGCAAATGGTAATGTGATATTTGTTACAAAAGTCTACTATTTTCTTGGATTTAAAAGTAGTTGCATTATCAGTAATGAGCTTCTGGGGGCATCCAAATCTTGACAAGATATTGTTTTCAAGGAATGAGATACTGACAGAGTCTATGTCTTGTCTAGAAGGGATGGATTCTATCCATTTAGTAAAGTAATCAGTGGCTATCAAAATCCATTATGTTGGGCTAAGGAGGATGGGTGAATTTCTCCAATGAAGTCTAAACCCCATTGTTGAAAAGGTACTTCTGTGGATATGGGTTTGAGAGGTAAAGGTAAGAGCTTCCTTTTGCCCTCAAATATTTGGCACTTATGACAGGATTTCACATGTTTCTTGACATCTACAAAAAGGGTGGGCCAGTAAGAGCCTGCCCTTAGTGTCTTGTCAGCAGTTGTTTTCCAATATAGGTGTCCTCCACAATCTCCTACATGAAATTCTTACATAATTTTGTCAGCTTCATCTTTCAATAATCGATTTAATAGAATTCCACCATTATCTTTCCAAAATAAAGCATTATCTATGATACAATATTTCATTGATTCCATTTTCAAAAATCTAGCTTTAGTTCTGGATAAACCACTAGCAACTTGTAAGTTTAGTAAGACAAACATGATATCTGCATACCAAGGTGAATCTATAAAAGCTTCACTAATCTATGGAGTCTCCATCTTTTCCTGATCATCTAGGGCACCAATGAAATTTATATCTAAGGCCTGACTGTTCGATTCATCCATTACTTTAGCTAAACCTTGGTCTTTGATAAGTTTTGTAGGCTTTATTTCTATGTCATATACCAAAATAGTGGCAATCCATTTGCCTCTCTTTCCTTTAGGCCCATTTTGTGTCAAAATGTCCTTTACTACTAAATTTGGAACATAAGAAATCATGTGTGAATACAAGATGTATACTCTGGAATCTTTAATAGCTTTCACTAAAACAAGTAATTGTTTTTCCATTATGTTGTACTTTAGTGTAGCATCTCTCAAAGATTTTCTGAAAAATGCAATTGGTTGCTCATAACCTTGATCATTCTTTTGCAACAAGATTGCTACAATAGTATGTTCTGAAGCAAAAGAAAAAGTTATAAATCCTTTGAAAATCAGGACTTATGAGAACTGGTGTTTTGGTAAGGGCTTCCTTGATTGCCTCAAAAGGTTGTTTAGCCTCTAATGTCCACTTAAGTGTTGAATATTTCCTCAACATGTTGTTTAGTTCTCTAATTAATTCTGCTAAGTTTGAACTGAATCTCCTAAAAAAATATATTTTGCCTAAAAATTACTATAATTCTTTGATGTTTCTAGGATGAGTAATGGTCAGGATTGCCTCTATTCTAGGTAGATCTATTCTAATTCAATCCTTGGATATTATGTATCCCAAAAGTTTACCTTCTTCTAGACCAAAGAGTGTCTTTTTGGGATTTAAATAAATACAAATTTTCTACATTTAATGAAAACTCTTCTTAGGTGATCCAAGTGTTCATTATCTAATTTTGAAAACACTGTAATATCATCCTGGTAGACTACTAGAAAGTCATGAATTGTTTTGGCAAAGGCTATATCCATAGCTCTTTGGAATGTAGCACCTACATTCATTAATCCAAAAGGCATTTTCAAATACATGAAAGTACCCCAAGGAGTAGTAAATGTAGTTTTTGCTTGATCCTCTGGTTGAACTAAGATCTAGTTATATCCAGAGAATCCATCAAGAAATGAAATTTTGGATGAGCTTAGTACCCTCTGAAGAGTGTGGTCCATTTTTGGGAGAGGATAGTTGTCTTTTAATGAGACTTTGTTCGAGTTTCTGAAATCAACACAGAGTCTGATTTCTCTTGTTTTCTTCCTAGTAGTGACTAAGTTTGAGACCCAATCTGAATATCTAATGGGTGCTATTTTTTGTGCATCATACATCCTTTTTACTTCCTTTTCAATGAGTGGCATAAGAACTGGATTAATTCTCTTAAGCTTTTTTTTAAAGGGTTTATGGTCTTCTTTGATACGTATCTTATGTTGAATTATGTTGGTGTTATGAGACTTAAGGTCTTCATAACTCTAGGCAAAGACATCTTGAAATTCTTTGAACAGGTTTTTGTGCTTCAGTTTTTCATCTGAAGGTAATGCTTTGGATATTTTGATAAGCTTGGGTTTTTCTTCAGTTCCTATGTTACATTCTTCTATATCTTCTCTTAAAGGCCCCATTTTTGGTTTCCTAGCTACATCATTTGAATCAAACAAATCCTCTAATGGGACTAATCCCTTGGGCAAAAAGTTATCTTTAAGGTTTAAAATTTTAGGATCGTCATTCATTATTTCTTCTATTTCTAAATTTTCTAAGCTATCTATTTGTACTTTAATGAAACTAGTGGGTTTATACAGATCTAAAGCATTTATATCTATTTCACTATCTATGTCATTATCTACTGTACAATCTGTATCTATATTATAGTTTTGAAACTCACCTTTAGCATTCATGAAATCATAAATTTGAGAATCTTGTGAGAAAATCTACCAATATTTCAAATTGTTAGGTATAATAGGCCTATGTCTCACTTCTGCAGTGTACTGGTGGTTGGGTTGAAAAGGAAATTTGCAGGTACTAGCAAAAGTGGCCAAACTGTGAGCCTGTATATTCTGTTTCCTATGAATGGCAGCAAAGTCAGTTTCCAAAAGGTCCTTGATCAAATCTAGGACAATCTCTCTATATTGGCTAATTCTGGGATTATTCATAGAGTATTCACCTTTGATTTTTTTTATAATCAATTCTGAGTCTTCCATGATAGAAACTCTCTTGGCTCTAAGTTTTCTAACCATTTTTAGTCCTAAGATTAGAGCTTCATATTCTGCCATGTTATTTGTGCATTTAAAGTTGAATCTAAATGCATGACCTTCAAAATGATTATTCTCCATGTTGTGAATCCAAACTCTTGCACCTGCTCCTAATCTATTAACAAAGCCATCAAAATCTAGATGCCATAGGGACTCATGAAAAATGTTTTCACTATCAGGAGCTTTGTATTTTTCTTCTACAGCTGTGATTTCATTTTTTGCATTGCCTGAATTGTACAAGATAAAAGAGTCCATATCATAATGCATGGAGTATATAGGGAAATTTTGAGGTTTTTCTACACTACTCACCATGTATTTCATTAACATCTCTCTATAAAGTTTCCTTTACTGACCAAAAACAGAGATAGTGGCATATGACATATCTAACTATAAAGATCCCTACAATTTTTCTCCCCGTGAGCAAGATAACAGCATTCCATACTTAGGTGGGATATCAGCAACTACTATGTACATGACAATACTCTTTGTTGGGCATCGGACTAGAGTTACACACAAATCCTTAATCGGGCTAAGACATTTAACTTGGCTAGAAACAAAGGAAAATAGGTCCTTGTATGGTCTAATGATATCTAAGTTTAGTCTTGCCATGATTGCTTTTGGCATTAAGTCATGGGATGCCCCTGAGTCTAGCATAGCATTATGAAAAAAAATCATGAACATTCAAGCTAATGTAGAAAGGAGGGGTACCCCCTTGTTGATGTGTGCCATTTACTTCTAGACCAAACAATAACTCAGGTTGATCATCATTCAAGTTTAAAGCATCCTCTCCTTCACCTATATTTAATGTTTCAATGATTTGTGCTCTATATGATTCATTTTTTACTAGCTCGGTCAAAGGAACTGATATTTTCAATTTTTCTATCTTAGTCTTAATGTTGAATGGCAATTGAGTTTTGCCTGATTGGATGATATCTTCCTTAGAAAATGTGGTTTGTGTATTTTTATCTTCTTTTTCAGTACTTGGAACTTTAATCTGTGTTTGAGCAGTTTTGTTTTGAATTCTCTTATCTGGAATGATTTGAGTAACAGGTTCAGTTTGAGTTTCAAATGAAGTTATATGTACAATTTTTGGGCTGGAAGTCTCCTGAGTTCCCCTAAGGAGAATTTGTAGAACTTTGGTCACAAGAGCTTCTGTTATCTTTTTAGTGTGGGTTTGGATTGATTTCTTAGTGCGAATTTCAATATTCCTTTTGCTTCTAAGGTTGTACTGTTTGTGAACCTCATATATAGCAGATTCATAGCCTTGTTTGAAGTCAAAGGATTCTCCAGATTCTAATTGCAATTGTTACAGCATGTACAATTCTTGTTCTTCCTCAGTAAGAAAAATAGCTTCTTCATCTTTAATCCCTAATATGTTTATCTGGGTGTCATCCTCTCCTTCATGGTTTTGTGAACCCTCAGCATAGTTTTCATGGAAGGGTGGTCTAATTTGTTGATCTGGTATAGCATTCTTTCCAGTGTTAAGATTCTTCCTAAAGTTGGGGTTTCTTATTGGGGGTGGTTCTTGGTTTTCCCACTGAGTTTTTCTTTCCGTGATTTCTAATCTATCCATTATTCTTTCTACACTCTTTGCTAAACTATCTATTTTACCATCAGAAGTGGAAGTTTCTTCCTTAATAACAACTCTCTTTTCATTTCTCATCCTAGCTTTCTTAGCTAATAGATTGGCTTCTACACTAACAAAATTACTTTTCATTTGTTCCAATGTTTCAGGGTTTCTTTCCCTTAATTGGTATGATATGTCAGTGCCAAAACCATCAGGAAATTTGATCAATGCTAGGTCTGGTGGAGGTTTAATATTAGCATGGATTTCATTGTAGATGCAATTGAACCTAGTACAATAATCCTGAACTGATTCATTAGGATCTCTTCTAATGTTATCATATTCAGATAGTATTTGTAGAGGGTTTTTCTTTCTTTTCCATCTATCAATGAATAATCTATGAAAAGCAGTTAACTCTACAATATGATTAGCAGGTAAAACTTTGAACCATTTCTTAACATCCCTTGTTAATGTTTGGGCAAATAACCTCATTTGGACATCAGACTTATCGATTTCATGCAATTCAAAGTACTTAACCATTTTGTTCACATGTTGTTGGGCAATATACTAACCAGTAGCATCAAACAAAAATATTTTTCTTTGGTAATCTTGGGGCATGCCATGTAGTTAGGCTGGTAAAACCAAAGGTGCATATCTATCTGCCATGGCTGAGACTTTCTTTTTGACTAGGGGCAAAGTAGTGGTGCTAGAAGAAGGACTTGAGATGGTTGGAGATGAACTAGATGAGCTTGAGGTGTTTGGTTGAAGAGGAAGATGAGGAATAATTGGTTTAGGGGAATGAATTGTGGTGGATATTATAGGCAAGGTGGTAGTAAATGAAGGTGTATTTGCAGTATTTGAAGATTCTGCAGAAAGTTCAGAGGCACCAGCAGTGAGGGCAGCTAATTCAATTGATTGTTGAAGATAGGCATTGTTGGGTCCCTATAATACTAGTGATTACCCCATTAGTATTGTAGTTGTACCCCTTATTAATATTGTTGTGCCCCTATTGTCCCCATATTGTTATTATTGTGCCCCATAGAATCCCTCTATTGTTATTTTTGTGGCTTTATATTATTATTGTTAGGTCGGCTAGGTTATATTGTGACTCCTT
>APFE030511126.1:0-47501 GCA_000404065.3 Pinus taeda
TGTTCTTCAATAGTTCAACAGAGAGAGAGAGAGAGTACATTTACAACAGAAGTCAACACTTTGACTTATCTAGATAAGAGCATAGATCATCTCTAAAAAGATGATACCTGAGGTCAGTTGACGACATGTTGCTTTAACTGATTCTCCAAGGCGACTCCTTCACCTATCATTGTGTTGCATCTTGTCATCATGTTGCACCTCACCGTGTTACACCATGTTGCACCCATCATCATAATGTTGTACATCATGACCATGATGTACACATCATACTATTGCATTGTTGTCCCATGTTCCATTGTTGTACCATGCTACCATAGTTGTCCCATGTGCTATAGCTACATCATGTTGCCACACTATTGTCCCATGTGGTATGCTAAACCATGTTGACATACAACATGTATCATGTGCTTGCAGCACCATGTTGTCCATGTTGTCCATGCTTGACATGCTTGCTGTTGTCCCATGTTTGTCGTAACATTCCTTTTCTCTCCCATTTACTATGTAGTTGTCTCTTGCCACTGCTGCCTAGATATTATATTTTTGTAGCTATTGTCCCTAAAAGTCATGTTATACCTTGTTGTTGTCCCCTTGTTGTTGTCCCATTAGCTTTCCCTACCTTTCTGCTATCCCATGTGTCTTAGCAGCACCATGTAGCCCAGTTGTCCCATTTACTAGCATTGTTGTCCTGGGCATGTTTGAGCCCTCAAAATCTCCATGTTGTCCCTGTTTTGAGGTGGTTAGGACTGCGTCCTACCATAATCCCACGTTGTCACCTACAACCCACCTTTTCATTGCCCCAAACAACCCTTCTTCAACTCGGCCTACCCTCGGCCTCCTTTTAGTAGCTCGATGCTTTGTTTTAGGCCTTAAAATAGTCCTCCCTTTTAGCCGCATAAGGCCTGTGGATAGGGCACCATATACCTACGACTAGGGCACCATTTGTATGTTTGGGACAATATCTATCTTCATACTAACATCGACTAGGATACCCTTGAGATAATGTAGGTTAGGGCTGCCTTAGGATAGCGTTAGGGTTGCCTTCTTGGACTGTGTTAGGGTTGCCTTTAGGACAACGTTTAGGGTTGCCTTTAGGACAATGTTTTAGGGCTACCTTAGGACAACATTTAGGGTTGCCTTAGAATAGAATTTAGGGTTGCCTTAGAACAACGTTTAGGGCCCTTCCTTGAGCTCCTTTAGGTCAATCCATAGAACCCTTCCATCTCTTTGTTAGCTTGCCTTCTTTGCTCCGGATAGGGCAACCTCTCTTCCTCCAACATCTAGGGCTTCCACTCCTAGATTTCTCTTCCACTAAAACCCAAAAAAATGGAGAGAAATCAAGATAAGAGTGTGTGTGAAATGACTCTCAAGTCATATCCTTTTATATTAAAAAGTTGAGCACATGTGGGGTTTATTTGGTTGCTGGCCAACCTTGACGAATTGTCCCATAACACAAATAAATTCAAAACTCCATGAATACTTATCAGAATCGTATGATCTTTAGATCAATCCTACACCTCTCGACGATGTAGAAATTCTCATTGTAGATCAACAGATTATGCAATATACTAAAGCAAAATACAAGATCTACTTCTACAACAAACTTTGCAGAAGCTTAACTGAATATGAGCAAGATCAAATAGAACACATATAACTGAGAATGAGAAATCAATCACACATGAACATCGAAGAATACTTTAGGGAAAGCCTTAGCTAAAACCCCAATCTCTATATTATCATACAAGTGGAAATATGTCTGAATTACACAAAGATTTAGCTCACAAAGCTATCCAAACTCTTAGTACAATCCCTCTACTACTCATAGACAGTCAAAGGCTTCTCACAAACCTTCTCCTCTGCCCTCCAAGCCTCCTATTTCCTTGCGCAGTTTTCCTTGGGGTCCAGTGTTGCCAGCCATGTGAATTGGCCTCTTCACACACTCACTAACCTTTGATCTAACTGCGCAATCCTGAAGGAGATAATTCCTTCTGCATGGATGAGTTTCCTATATAGGAAAAGTCCTCCAACTGATAGTACAATGTCTCTTCCTCTGATCTCAACTAGGTCTCTAACTAAACTAACATGCATGAGTTATCTATGAGAGAATATTCAACTATCTGAAGTGTGGAAATTACATGCATGCATGCATTGACTAACTAAACTCACAATTAATTCTACAAACTATTAGAACTAATCTAAATGGAATTAACTCAGTTAATTGAGCCAACTAATTACAACTCATCCTTATCTCTTTAAGTGAGGGATAAATTCCTCAATCAATGGGATAATTGTTGCATGTCCTCACATAGACTTCATGTTTGATTTTCTACAACTAATTAACTCAAGATGAATTAATTAATTATTTTACAAACAACTGCTAAGATCAAATTCGAATTTTACTTCTCAATTTTAGTTTAGGGACTAAGTGAAATTGAAATCTATCCCGAAATGCTATTTATAGCAATGCTATTTTGAGCACTTCCATTTTCCATTCCTTTTTGCTATGTCCAACATTAGTACCTAAACTACTATTTATAGCAATGCTATTTTTATCATTTCTTGTTGCCATTTTCAACAGATGAGAGGGATCCAAGAAAAATATTAGCTGCCATAAATAATATGACCCACATGGATTTTGGCCCTAATTTCCAATTTTAACATTAACCATCATGATCACCCACCATTTTAGTTTTTGTGTCATCTAGGTCAGGTCCAGGTCATAGTTGCTGTTAATGCCACGATTTTAATTGAGTATAAAAATTCGTTATGTTAATTAGTTAAATGGTCTAATAAAAAAAAATTGTGTCGAGTCTTTCTATTTAGTTTGCATGACAATGATAAGTTCTTCATTATCGAAGAATAGGTGGTCAAATTTCTCTGTCTAGATTCTATGTCGAGTTCCCCAGGTCCTTAACCCAAATTCAAACCCCCCTGTGTCTATTGTGCATAGTTGTTGAATTGTAGCCATGACTAAGGTATCCAAAATGTTTATTCCCACCCCTTCATCTAACTCTAGAGTCAATGAACTTGAGAATATCTATGGAAAGTATGAGAAGCCTATGCTTGTGGATAACAACCTATCAGATTCTTTCCACTTCCCTACACTCAAGCGTGAAGTTTTTACAGAGGCCGTAACCAGACCAGATGGAAGCCATTTATCCAAAATCAAAGAAGATGTTATGAAACCAGCTCACAAAACTATAGAAAAGATAGATAAATGCCTTAGAAATAAGCTCTTCGAGGGGGAAACCTCCTTTATATTACACAAATGAACAATTCCTGGATGATACAAATGACAAGACCCCCTCTCTATATATATGAGTCTAAGGGGTCATAATATAATCATAGCCGACGTAACAATAATAATGTAAGGGCGCAATAATAACAATAGTGGGGTTCTATGGGGCACAATAATAACAATGTGGTGACTACATGGGCAGAACAATATAACAAGGGGGTTGTATTAATAACAATAAGGGGTTACACTAGTAGTATAGGGACCTAACATGCCCCGCTCCTTCAAAAAGTATTGTCCTCAACGCTTGAGTAGTTCTTGATGCTTCTGTATAAAATTATTGTCCTCCCATGTGGAATATTCAGCGAATAAGTTCTTCCACTTGATGAGATACTCTAAAATTGATCGATTTCGTAGTTGTTGGGTTCTTGTTTATGTGATTGCTCCAGCCTCCAATATGATTTTTCCTTCCTCGTCAAGTTCTGGAAATATTGTTTGAACTGGGATATTCTACAACTTTTGAATGAGTGGCCACACTTCTTCATCCTTCTTCCATTCAACCCTTGGTTTGTTTATCCAATCTGGTTGGATAATAGAAATAGCACAAAACAATTCTTGCACACCCTCATCCTTTCTTGAGAGTGCATCTGCAACAACATTTTTCTTCCCTTTTTTGTAGATGATTTCAAAGTCATAACCTAACATATTTGTGACCCATTTTTTCTATTCTTCTAAAGATAATCTTTGTTCTAAAAAGTATTTAAGACTATCATGATCCAATTTTATCTTGAAGTGTCTTTCCCATTAGGTAAGGTTCCTCCATTTCTTAAGTGTGTGTAGTTATTGCCAAACATTTCCTTCTCATAAAATAGCTGCTTGAGATGTAGCCGTAAAAATACCAAGTCACCTACATTAAAAACCTTCTTTCACTACAATTGTGATCTGCTCTGTTCTTTCAATCGATTTTGCCACCAAAGTGGCGTTATCCTTAAAAAGTTAGAGAACTTGTTGTTGATGCTCGATGTGGATCTTTCACTGCTTGAATCTTTTTCTTCTTGATCATTGTCCTTCTTGATTCTGAGAGCTTTAAGGATTGGTAATTTATTCCCAATTCATTACAAGATACTGGTCGGATTCATTTCTTGGATGCTCGATGTTGATCTTCACTTTCTTGAATATTTTTTCTTTCTTGATATGTCTTTTATCTATGATAGTTTGAGGAGTCGTAATTCCAGCCCAATACATTTAACAAAGATATGGTCGGATTCATTTCTTCTTTCTCGATGTGATCTTTCACTTCTTGAACCATTTTCTTCTTGATATGTTCTTCTATCTTGAGAGTTTGAGGAGTGGTAATTCTTGCCAATGCTTTACAAGATATGGTCAGATTCATTTCTTCTTCCTCTGGGGTTGGTTCCTGGTCTATATCCTTTTATTTTGATGTTTCTTGATCATTTTCTTCCCCCTCTTCACAATCAATGTAAAATAATTTCTTCTCAGCGCACTTATGACCTTTAACGTATTTTTTATCACAATTGTAACAAAGCCCTTTTGCTCTTTTTTCTTCCAATTTTTGTGGTGTCAACCTTGTAGGTTGTGAAAGGCTAGGAGAAACAACACTTCCATATTTGTAGTTGTGAGTGGTAGACTTCCTTGTTTCCATAATTTTTCTTTCCACTTTTCTTGCCAACCTGAATTCTGTCTCCAATGAATCAGGTTCCCAAAGACGAACCTTATGTTGAATGTTATCCTTTAAAGTCCCTATGGAGACATCAATCCTCTGCTTCTCTAGAATATTATTTTCCCTTATATTCAATTTTTGAAAGTCCTCAATGTGCTCTTCCATTGAACACTTTTGTTTGAGTTTTATCAATTGGCTAAAGAAGGTGTTTCTCTTGGTATCCTCATAATGTGCTATCATTTATTCCGTGAAAATTGACCATGTGACAAGTGGTTTACAAGAACAAAGCCCTTTATACCATAAAAATTGATTCGGCTCTAAATAATTAGATGCAATACATAACTTTTGAAAAGTGGTACACCATGTAGATCAAAATATTTCTCCATTTGTAGTATCCAATTTACCCAATCCTTGCCATCAAACTTCCTCATCTCACTTTTTCTTGATTTTAGGAGCTCGATCTTGAAATGACTGTAACTTTGTAATTTTGAATCTTTAAGTTCTAAATTTCCGGCTTGTAATAGCTCTCTAAGTCCTATTTCTAACTTCGCAAGTCTGATCACAATTGGATTCCCGCAAAAAGATTTATTCCCAATCTCCTGTGATGACCTAATTATAGACTAATTCAGTAGAGTGAAAGTGTACGACGTGCCACGTGTCATTGTTACAACCTTAGATTTTGAAAATTATACCCAAACAAAATTTAGTCCATCCAATTTCTGTAACTTCTTACAAAATTTCAATCTGATGCTCAAAGAGAAATTTATGACAATTTTCCCAAGGTCACATGTTTAAGATGTAATTCGAGAGTCCGCAAAAACCCTAACTTCCTCAGATCATATATCCCAAAATTTAGCGAGACAAGATCAGAAATTTGAACCCGAGGTTCAGACCGATTTCTTCTCAAATGGGTTTTCTTTTTAGCTTCTAAAAATTCGTAACGAAAATGGTATAGTGAAAATTCCATGATGACCTGTTTTAGATGAAATTCTGGAGCTTGCAAAAACCATAACTTCCTTAGATCATATTGTTTGGTTGTGTTATATTCTTTCCACGACTAGCCCACGTAGTTAACTGGTGGGTTAGAGGGGAGGTGGAGCCCCCCCCTTTGTTGTGCTGATTGTCTAGTGGGGGGGGTCACAGGGGGTTTGAGTGGTGAAGGTAACCCCCCTCTATGGAAATTTTGTTTTTTGGGCTCTATATTAAGTTGGGCGGACCTACCTATGGTTTTGTGCATGATTTTCGCACATGGTTTTGGATGCGATGGTTTTCGATTCATGGTTTTGGATGCGATGGTTTTCGGTCCATGGTATTAGATGCGTCAACATGTATAAATATGTATTGTAACATTGAAAGGAAAATAATGAAAAATCACATAACAAATCATTTGTCGACGTGTTTCAAACCAACCAGTGTGGTTCATCGTCAGGACAAGTTGAAGATCCGATCAGAGCAATGAGTTATATTGGGACAGCAGGCAATTCTAACAGCTAGATTTTACTGACAAACAAACAGGACCTCTAACAGCTAGGACTGACCGGGTCCAAGAAGAGGGACCTAAATTTAATCTAAAACTATCCAATTTATATTAATTATTATTATTACTAATGAATTTCTTATTTTATTTATATGTAAACCATATTAACTTATATATGAACCCTTAACCCGAGAACCATCATCGTATAATTTAATTTATATTCAATTAATCATTAAATATGAAATTAATATATTAATTATACCCATATATCAATGTAATCTCAAAAAGAATTATTTATATCATGGTAAATATTTGTTATTACTTAATGTGTAAAAATCTATTTACCGTTATAATATTAATATTATTTATATAAGTTTTTTTAATAGTAAACTTATTCCACTATCCCGGTCAAGTCTAACACTAGAACCCAAAAATTAATTATGCAAATATTTTTATTTGTTACTTATTTATTAATATTAATAATCTTAGATCATATTGACATATTTTCTATAATATCATGTATTTTCCTTATGACTAACCTATTAATGATCCAATTTTAACACACTATACTCACCATTATAATACTCTTGATATTTATTTAAACTATTAGAATGAAAATATTGTTAAATATTCTTATCAGCCTAAAATTCAAATCTAGAACCCAACTAAATATCAAATAATAATGGATTTATTTATATTCATTAATATTAACTTAAGATTAATATTATTAAGTCTTCATAATATCTATATATAGGTACCACAAGAAAATAATAGGTTAATAAACTCATATATATATAATCAAAAAGTATTATTCATCATTGTAATAAATGGTAAATATTGTTATTACTGATATCTTTATTCATCGTCCTTCTTATATTAATATTATCTATAGTAAATCTTATTTTTATTATCCTCGTCAATTCTAACTCTAGAAATTAATTATCATTATATGTACATATTTTATTTATTATTAATATTAATATTCTTAACTTACTCCCTTCACCCTATATTAATATTAATATTAATATTAATATGAATAAGTTAATATTTATTTAATTTATTGGAATAAAATAATGAGGAATACCACTATCAAAGGACCATTATATTATCAACCTAGAACCCAATAAGCTAAAGAAACTATTTTATTCATTTTATTTATGTCTGTTATAATTCATAAATTAATAATGATAAAACCCTACTATCATAGTATAGATACCAACTCTAGGCCAAAATTATTAACTTAGGGCTAAGGCGAAAACCAAAACATTAAAATCGATAAATTAAAAACCACCCGGACCAAGGGCAGACCAAAGAAAACGCGAGACAAAAGAAGCAAGAATGAGGAGGCTAGGAAGATAGGGCTGGGATCCAGCAGCTACTAATCTTCCAGCCATCATCCCTATTAAGATTAATAGGCCTTTTTTCGATTTCAAGGGCTTCTCTAAACTTTCGATGGTGAAACTGTGCCACCTTTGCAATGACCTGAGCCTCTTCAATACAGACATGATGTTTAGTCTTCTCGGCATGTTCTGCAAGAGCCGAGGACTTGGCCCTTCCATGCCTCAAGTCAGCTGAATCCTCATTAATCCTTTGATTAATAGAGCGTCCGGTCTCACCAATGTATGGCGTCCCACAGGAGCAAGGAATGACATAGACGCCCTTCATGTCTCTGGGGTCGATGGGATCTTTTACAGATCTGAGGGAGCCCCGGATAGTATTAAGAGATCTAAAGGTCGAGGGGACATTGTGCCTCTTCAGAATCCTAGCAATCTTATCAATGGTTCCTTGAATGTAAGGCAGGTGAACCCCCATGACACGATCTTTAGGATATTTATGGATAGAAGGCTCCTTACGGGCCTTGAGGAAGGCTTTCTAACCTTGGTGTCTATTGTAACCATTCTTAACAAAGACATCTAGGAGATGGGCCTTCTCCTTTTTCAAGCTCTTCTCATCAGAAATTCTCACAGCACGAGTAGCAAGCGTGTTGAGAACGCCTAGCTTCTGAGCAGGGAAATTATGGGAGCTAGCATGCAAATACTGATCGGTGTGAGTTTTCTTTCGGAACACCTGGTGAGAAAATGAACCATCCACATTCTTAGAGATGAGAACATCCAGGAACGGAAGACATCCATTGACTTCCTTTTCCATAGTGAATTGGATGGCGGAGGACTGGTTATTAAGATGACGGAAGAATCGATCCAACTCAACAGGACCGTGAGACCAAACGACACCTGTGTCATCCACAAATCTCTTCCAAAGCTTCGGCAAGAGACGAGAGGAGGCCAAAACATTTGACTCAAAGTCCTCCATAAAAAGATTAGCGACAACCGGGGACAATGGGGAGCCCATGGCAACTCCGCAGGTTTGCTCATAGAACTCACCTTCGAAGCTGAAAAAGGTGGAGGTAAGGCACAGCTCAACCAACTGGGCAGTATCAGGGTCAGTAAGCTTGTTGATAACCTCCATGGTCTCATTGATGGGAATACAGGTGTATAAGGAGACCACATCGAAACTTACCAGTATGTCCTCAGGCTTGAGCTTTATCCTCTTAAGATCGTCGATAAATGAGGCAGAGTCTTTGACGAAAGACTCCATGCGACCAACTAAAGGTCTCAGCTTCAAGGCGAGGAATTTGGCAAGGAGGTAAGTCGGACCACCTATGGTATTGACGATGGGTCTCAAGGGAACCCCTTCCTTGTGGAATTTCGGAAGGCCATAGATCCTAGGAGTAATGGGGTTGCCCTCTATGAGTTTCTGGGACAGAGGATTAGTGGAATTACATGACTTGATTGCCAAAGCAACCGCTCTAGAAACCTTCTTAAGAGGATTTTTAGAAAGTTTCTTATAGCTTGCACTATTGCAAAGATGATCAAGCATCTTATTGCGGTAATCCTTTCTATCAAGGATGACGGCTGCCCCACCTTTATCCGCTTTCAAGACAACGACATCACGATTCTGGTTTAAGTATTTCAAAGCCTCAAACTCAGCTTTGCTGATATTACTTCGGGGAGGTTTGGCTCTCCTCAAGGCCACAACACAATCTTGCCTAATCGTGTCTTTCACCTTATCAGGAAGGTTCTTGATGCCAAATTCCACGTCGCAGATGATGTCTTCAACAGGAATTTGTCTAGTTTTTCCTTTCCCCCCCTGTATTCAGTCTCTTAGGTAAGGGTCTTAATTTTGCCTTAGCGCCTAGAAAAATTCCTGTTGAAGACATCATCTGCGACGTGGAATTTGGAATCAAGAACCTTCCTGATAAGGTGAAAGACACGATTAGGCAAGATTGTGTTGTAGCCCTGAGGAGAGCCAAACCTCCCCGGATTAATATCAGCAAAGCTGAGTTTGAGGCGTTGAAACCCTTAAACCAGAATCGTGATGTCGTTGTCTTGAAAGCGGATAAAGGTGGGGCAGCCATCATCCTTGATAGAAAGGATTACCACAATAAGATGCCTGATCATCTTTGCAATAGTGGAAGCTATAAGAAACTTTCTAAAAATCCTCTTAAGAACGTTTCTAGAGCGGTTGGTTTGGCAATCAAGTTGTGTAATTCCACTAATCCTCTGTCCCAGAAACTCATGGAAGGCAACCCCATTACTCCTAGGATCTATGGCCTTCCGAAAGCCCACAAGGAAGGGGTTCCCTCGAGACCCATCGTCAATACCATAGGTGGTCCGACTTACCTCCTTACCAAATTCCTCGCCTTGAAGCTGAGACCTTTAGTTGGTCGCACGGAGTCTTTTGTCAAAGACTCTGCCTCATTTATCGACGATCTTAAGAGGATAAAGCTCGAGCCTGAGGACATACTGGTAAGTTTCGATGTGGTCTCCCTATACACCTGTATTTCCATCAATGAGGCCATGGAGGTTATCAACAAGCTTACTGACCCTGATATTGCCCGGTTGGTTGAGTTGTGCCTTACCTCCACCTTTTTCAGCTTCGAAGGTGAGTTCTATGAGCAAACCTGCGGAGTTGCCATGGGCTCCCCATTGTCCCCGGTTGTCGCTAATCTTTTTATGGAGGACTTTGAGTCAAAAGTTTTGGCCTCCTCTCATCTCTTGCCGAAGCTTTGGAAGAGATTTGTGGATGACACAGGTGTCGTTTGGTCTCACAATCCTGTTGAGTTGGATCGGTTCTTCCGTCATCTTAATAACCAGTCCTCCGCCATCCAATTCACTATGGAAAAGGAAGTCAATGGATGTCTTCCGTTCCTGGATGTTCTCATCTCTAAGAATGTGGATGGTTCATTTTCTCACCAGGTGTTCCGAAAGAAAACTCACACCGATCAGTATTTGCATGCTAGCTCCCATCATTTCCCCGCTCAGAAGCTGGGCGTTCTCAACACGCTTGCTACTCGTGCTGTGAGAATTTCTGATGAGAAGAGCTTGAAAAAGGAGAAGGCCCATCTCCTAGATGTCTTTGTTAAGAATGGTTACAATAGACACCAAGGTCAGAAAGCCTTCCTCAAAGCCCGTAAGGAGCCTTCTATCCATAAAGATCCTGACGATCGTGTCATGGAGGTTCACCTGCCTTACATTCAAGGAACCACTGATAAGATTGCTAGGATTCTGAAGAGGTACAATGTCCCCTCGACCTTTAGACCTCTTAATACTATCCGGGGCTCCCTCAGATCTGTAAAAGATCCCATCGACCCCAGAGACATGAAGGGCGTCTATGCCATTCCCTGCTCCTATGGGATGCCATACATTGGTGAGACCGGACGCTCTATTAATCAAAGGATTAATGAGCATTCAGCTGACTTGAGGCATGGAAGGGCCAAGTCCTCGGCTCTTGCAGAACATGCCAAGAAGACTAAACATCATGTCTGTATTGAAGAGGCTCGGGTCATTGCAAAGGTGGCGCAGTTTCACCATCGGAAGTTTAGAGAAGCCCTTGAAATCGAAAAAAGGCCTATTAATCTTAATAGGGATGATGGCTGGAAGATTAGTAGCCACTGGATCCCAACCCTATCTTCCTAGCCTCCTCATTCTTGCTTCTTTTATCTCGTGTTTTCCTTGGTCCGCCCTTGGTCCGGGTGGTTTTTAATTTATCGGTTTTAATGTTTTGGTTTTCGCCTTAGCCCTAAGTTAATAATTTTGGCCTAGCGTTGGTATCTATACTATGATAGTAGGGTTTTATCATTATTAATTTATGAATTATAACAGACATAAATAAAATGAGTAAAATAGTTTCTTTAGCTTATTGGGTTCTAGGTTGATAATATAATGGTCCTTTGATAGTGGTATTCCTCATTATTTTTATTCCAATAATTTAAATAAATATTACTTATTAATCATAATATATATCAAGAGGTGAAGGAGTAAGTTAAGAATATTAATATAATAATAAATAAAAATATGTACATATAATGATAATTAATTTCTAGAGTTAGAAATGACCAGGATAATAAAAATAAGATTTGCTATAGATAATATTAATATAAGAAGCACGATGAATAAAGATATCAGTAATAACAATATTTACCATTTATTACAATGATGAATAATACTTTTTGATTTTATATATATGGGTTTATTAATCTATTATTTTCTTGTGATACCTATATATAGATATTATGAAGACTTAATAATATTAATCTTAAGTTAATATTAATGAATATAAATAAATCCATTATTATTTGAGGTTTAGTTGGGTTCTAGATTTGAATTTTAGGTTGATAAGAATATTTAACAATATTTTCATTCTAATAGTTTAAATAAATATCAACAGTATTATAATGGTGAGTATAGTGTGTTAAAATTGGATCATTAATAGGTTAGTCATAAGGAAAATACATGATATTATAGAAAATATGTCAATAGGATCTAAGATTATTAATATTAATAAATAAATAGCAAATAAAAATATTTGCATATAATAATAATTAATTTTTAGGTTCTAGTGTTAGACTTGACTGGAATAAGTAATAAGTTTACTATAAAAAAACTTATATAAATAATATTAATATTATAACGGTAAATAGATTTTTACACATTAAGTAATAACAATATTTACCATGATATAAATAATTCTTTTTGAGATTACGTTGATATATGGGTATAATTAATATATTAATTTCATATTTAATGATTAATTGAATATAAATTAAATTATTACTATTATGGGTTCTCGGGTTAAGGGTTCATAATAAAATAATATGGTTTACCATTATAATAAAAATAGAAATTCATTAGTAATAATAATATTAATATAAATTAAATTTAGGTCCCTCTTCTTGGACCTGGTCAGTCCTAGCTGTTAGAGGTCCTGTTTGTTTGTCAGTCAAATCTAGCTGTTGGAATTGCCTGCTGTCCCTATATAACTCATTGCTCTGATCGGATCTTCTGTTTGTTTGTCAGTCAAATCTAGCTGTTGGAATTGCCTGTTGTCCCTATATAACTCATTGCTCTGATCGGATCTTCAACTTGTCCTGAGGATGAACCACACTGGTTGGTTCGAAACGTGTCGACAAATGATTTGTTATGTGATTTTGCCGAAATTATTCTCACAATCTAAAAGTAAGTAGATAATAATATATGAAAATTGCTGCGTAATATTTTTAAAAATTTCTAAATTACTTTTGAAGTTTTAAAAATATAATTACAATTTTAAAAATTTATATTTTTAAAATTTTACTCAGTAAAATTTTAAAAATAAATTTAAAAAACTCCATTTATAAAAATAATAATAAATGGTTTATTTATAAAAAATTAAAGTTTGGAATCAAGGATCATTATATTAAAGAATATTTGTATCAGGGAAATCTATCCCAAAAAAAAATAAAAATTAATTTAATGGATTATTTAATAAAAACATTATATAGTTTGGAAATCAATGATCACTACATTCAAGAATATTTGTATGAGGGAAATTTATCCAAAGAGATCATTTATTATCAGCTTATCTATGGAATCTGAGTGTCTAGAAAATTGAACGGCTTAACCATGGAACCTAACTATGAGAATGTCAAGAGAATTGAATAAGTAACTTCTCAATAATAAAAATTCTTTAACAATGAAGTTTTGACTAATTAAATAACCTTAAAATTAAAGGTTTGCCTCTAACATCAAACAAAAAACAAGATCTATAGTCCTGTGATCCCTGACTGTTAAAGATTTCTTTTTGGGAGGGTTGTTTTTCCAACCCCACCATGTCCCACAATTCCTATAACTCTGGTCTGCTCGCTTTGCTCCTGCAAACACATTTTCCTTTGAAAATCTTCGACTTTATGTTCCAAAGCGATTGGATATTTGGAAACTTTTTTAACACTGCTTCCACGACCTTTTGAAGGAGCTGCTGCTCGTCACTGAACAAGATTAAGAGTACAATTACCAGTCAGAAATGCGTACACAGAAAGTAATAAATGTAACAATTAAAGAGCAGATTATGAGGGAGACTCGGAAGCCTAACCCATTATAGTTGTCGAGTTCAAAACCGCTTATATCAGCAGCATCATAAAGAGCCTGCCTCCATTTATCTTGATGATACTCAAACGTTTTCTTCTGTTGGAACACGTGCAGAGCTCGATCATACAGTCCATTACTCCACCTAAGATCAGAAGGCTTCACGCCCTGGAACACTGGAATGATAGTCGCTTTTGACTCCAACATCAGTACCAGCTCCAAACACCACACCGATTCTGCATATGGGGGAGAGAAAATAGCTATGTGAACGGACGCTGTTCGAATAGCACCTTCGATTTGACAAGTTAAGCCATCTCCCTCTTGCAATTCTTCAATGTCCAGAAATGCTCTCAGACCGTTTTTGCAAAGGCGATTGTAGAGATCGGTGGCAAATGGTTTCTTGCAATCAGGACCTCCATGATTAAGAAAAATATCATGAACATTGTAGTTTTTGTTGGCGTACAAGGTGGATGAGGATGCCATGCTCCCACAGTTTGGAATTACACAATCCTCTGGTTGAACATTGGCTACCGGAAGATAACCCAAGTTACCACTACTTCACTCGGCCTTTCTTGCGCTGTCTCCCAGCAGGTGACCCCAAGTTACCACTACTTCACTCGGCCTCTGTTCTGTTGCTCTCTCTTTCTTCCTCTCAATACTTGACACTAAGTTGAGAACAAAACCGCTCTTAAATCAGGTAGACTTCTAGGTTTCTTATCTACCTCAGCAAACAGAGTTACACAAACTTACTTGTCACCATGACAGTGACATAGAAATTGATTTTATAATTTTAAGAAAGTGGAAGGAAATCACTGAGCAAAATAGTAGGAAATTTCGTTTAGGTTAGTATTTTCTTTAAGCATCTTTGGTAGCCAGAGTTACTTGTCACCATGACAGTGACATAGAAATTGATTTTATAATTTTATAATTTCAAGAAAGTGGAAGGAAATCGCAGAGCAAAATGGTGGGAAATTTCGTTTAGTGTAGTATTTTGTTTAAGCATCTTTGGTAGCCAGAGTTACTTGTAACCATGAGAGTGACATAGGACTTGATTTTATAATTTTAAGAAAGTGGAAGGAAATCGCTGAGTAAAATGGTGGGAAATTTCGTTTAGTTTAGTATTTTGTTTAATCATCTTTGGTAGCCAGAGTTACTCGTCACCATGACGGTAGCATAGAAATTGATTTTATAATTTTAAGAAAGTGCAAGTAAATTGCTGAGCAAAATGGTGGGGAATTTCATTTAGTGTAGTATTTTGTTTAAGCATCTTTGGTAGCCAGAGTTACTTGTCACCATGATAGTGTCATAGAAATTGATTTTATAATTTTAAGAAAGTGGAAGGAAATTGCTGAGCAAAATCGTGGGAAATTTCGTTTAGTGTAGTATTTTGTTTAAGCATTTTTGGTAGTTAGGTTAGGTTATTATGGATGACATTGGCATAGTTTGACATAGAAATTGATTAATTGATTTTTTAATATTATAATTTTGAGAAAGTTGAAGGAAAGTGCTCACGGTAGAAAGTAGAAAATTTCATCTAATAAAATCTTATTTTATTTAAGTATTTTTCTAAGTATTATGGATTACATTGCCTTGGTTTGATATAGAAATTGATTTTTTAATATTATAATTTTAAGAAAAGAAAAAGAAATTTCCAAGGAAAATGTTGGGAAATTTCATCTAATGAAGACTTTCATTAACATGGATGACACTAACATGGTTTGATATAGAAATTGATTTTTTAAAGTTATCATTTAGAGAAAGTAGAAGGAAATTGCCAACGAACATGGTGGGAAATTTCATCTAATCAAGCTTTATTTTATTTAAGCATCTCTCTAGGTATCATGGGTGACATAAGGATGGTTTGACATAAAATTGGTTTTTTAATGTTATGGTTTCACATAGAAATTGATTTTTTAATGTTATAATTATGAGAGAGTGGAAGGAAATTACCAAGGAAAATGGTGGGAAATTTCATCTAATCAAGCCGTATTTTATTTAACATCTCATGTGGTATCATGGATGACACTCTGGTTTGACATAGAAATTGATTTTTTAATGTTATAATTTTGAGAAAGTGGAAGGAAATTGTAAAACAAAATGAAGATGAAAATTCTCGAAGATGAAGATGAAACTTTTATTTGGAAAAGTAAATTATATATGGTTATATAAGTTTTGAAGACAATGGCTTTAATTTCATCTTTTGCTATGGTTTATGTAATTTTTGGATGTCAAATCATGCGTACACTTCTCTGATCAAAGAATAAGTACAACTGCAAATGCAAATACTTAAAAGAAAATAGTTCTCTGATCAAAGAATAAGTACAACTGCAAATGCAAATACTTAAAAGAAAATAGTTCTATTTATGGCAGAAAATCAATTGTGGGGAATTATAGTGAAGGAAATGACAAGATGTATTCAACGAAACTTGTTTAGTTGAAGAGCACACATTCTTGTCAAATTCATTTCTTTGATATCATCATCTAGACTGACTAAAAGTGTGCAAAATGAACAAGGGTGGATATGAAAAGTCTCATTCCTGGTGGAGGGACAATCACATCAGTCCTAAAAATTCCAAATGGTGAGAAGAAAGTTTGGAAGGTATGCATCTTGGGAATTGTGGTTGATTTATGCAATTAAACACCTCCATTTTATTTATTTAGGTTTTACTTTGATATGTTTCATGTTAATTGAAGTGATGCATACAACATTTTTGTTTTACAAGCATGAATAAACATGTGAAGACAATGTTGAAATTGGTTGAAGAAGACGCAGATTCTTTTGCCAAGAAGGCAAAGATGTACTACAAGAAAAGGTTTGAGCTCATCAACCAAGTTGAAGAATTCTATAAAATATATTGTTCATTGGCAGAGTGCTATGATCACCTAACATGTGAGATTTGAAAAAACATACCATCTAATCTTAAAAAGCAATATGGTCTAGATGATGATTCACCTCCGGGTTCTCAACATGACATAAAAGTGAAAAGCAAAAAGTGACCCGCAGGGTTTGATTTCTTCCATGGGTCAATAAGCAGTGATGATTCTAAGAAGGGTGATGGCAATAGTGATGACAGGTCTTCAATCAACAGTTCGGACGAAGAATCTCAAAAATCATCAAAGCCTCGCGTTGACTTTCAGGTGTTAAAACAGAAGATTGGTGCGTTGCAAGAAGACATCTTACAACTAAAAGAAGAAAATGAAATCCTAAAGAATGAAGCGGCAGGTAAGTCATATTACATGTAATCGAATCTATAACAGTAGATTATTGTTGAATTGCAAACCACAAATAGTGAGTTGGAATCTGCGATTAGGTCAATGGCCATTCAAGTGGAGCAATCTGGAAGAAGAAATGGCATCTTGGACAAAGAAAACGATGAATTGGATGTGGATTTGCAAGGTCCAGGCAAAATGACCCATGAGCTTGAAATAGAGATTCAAGACCTGCAGAAAAAGATGCATAGCTCACGGGAAGAGAGTGATGCTCTAAGACTCAAATTTCAAAGGTATTAACAAGACCATGAAATGATTAAAAGGAAAAAAAATCACAAACTAGAAATTGATATTGAAAATATGAAATACAAACTAAAAATATAATCTTAAAGATATAATTTAAAGATATAAGCTTAATAAGAAACATGTTCCTAAAAAAAATTCTAGCTATTTAAAAAAATCTAATCAAAATTAAGTAATCTTCTTAAATCTGAGAAAAGATTTTATATTGTATTTCAGATATAATATTAAACATATTATCATAATAATAAATGAGATTACAATATTAATAACAATTAATTTTTTAAATCGAAATTACATAAATCAATATTGATGGTTATTTAAATTTTCAATAAAAATAAATTAATTGACTTACCCGGGAGTGAGCCAACCCTTTAATCGTGTATTATCAATATTTTGTTTTCGTTAAATTACAATGCCTTGACGCACAGGATGGCATCCGCGGGGCGCTGTAGCGGTGTACATTGAATTGAATTCAGACTTAACACAGGCTTCTGGCTGACAATGACAGATGATGTCAGACTTAACACAGGCTTCCGGCTGCCAAAAAATTTCAACGATAAACGGATCCCATAAAGAATATCAACATCAGAGTTGTTTATAATGCGATTTTTTGGAGATTTTGGTGACGGAATCCGGCGAAGAAATTGAGGTCAAATCTTGATTTGTTGTAGTTAAAATGGTTTTTTAACTGCATATTTGGATTCAGCACCCTGAATGGGACTCTTTGATTGTGCAGAAACTAGCTATCAAACTTGGGATTCGAATAAATTGCTGCCAGATTTTGACCAGGAAAACCTACCGGAAAAGCTTCCAAAAAATCTCATTATAAACAACTGCATCAACATCTGTCTTTATAAACAAAGACAGATAGATAGACCCAAACAACCATGTAAGTATGTTATGTGAATCTGCAATCGGGATAAGTTTTGCCTTGGGTGGCACACCTATCATGATAAGGTTGCCTTGGGTGGCACACTATCATGATAGAACGAACCGCCACACTGCCATGCACATTGTGAGGTGTCACACTCACTACCTTTAACTCGAGGACATCTTAGTCGCTCTTGTATCCTAATAATGGGAATAAGGATTTTTTGAGTTTCTGTACTCTTAAATCAAAGTGCAGGGGGTTGTCGTATCCTAGATGTTTAGAAGCGGATTTCAGAGGTCAGCGCGAGTCGGAAGGTCAAATACCTGAGATAGATTTTCAAGTAGTAGTTTTTTTAGAGTGATTCTTTTGGAATTTTCAAAGGATATCCATCTCAACGTCTATTTCCCAGGGATTTTCAAAGATTTTTTTTTGCACTCCACTCCAAAATATGGGGGTTTGTCATTCCGAAGGGTCAGGTTAAGAATTTTTTTAGGAACACTGATTGATCCGGATTGAGAAAATTAATTAGAATCATATTGCAGTTAGCAAAATTTATAAGTTCATCTCTAACTCAACTCCTATTGTTGAAGTACCACATTGTCAAAATAAGAATCAAACTTTATTAAATCAAATCTGAGCAGCACACAGGTGTGGAACACCATCTGGAGACTGCCACTACAGAACACGCTCTGCCTTACAATTGATTACATGAGAAATATATACATGAAACACACATTTAGGGAAGTTGAACAGAATCTTAGAAAATAGGAACATAATCCTAATCTAAGGTTCAGTTTGAACTGTCACTCTATTAAGCCATTTCTACATTGGTCTCAACGCTCCCCCTTAATGGAGAAATGGATTCACAGATATGCCTAACACTTCCCTAAACAACTCAAATTTTATTATACCAAGAGGTTTGGTAAAAATATCAATAGCATTATCACAACTATTACAATACTCAATATGGATTTCTTTTTACTGAACTTTCTCCCTGACAAAATGAAACAGTGTATCAATATGCTTTCTGTTCTTATGAAATACTAGATTATTTGCAAGTTTGATGGAGCTCAGGTTGTCGCATTTGATCACAGTTGCAACCTTCTGTTCTTCTCCAGCATCAAGGAGAAGTCTCCTCAACCACACGGCTTCACGTGTTGCTGCACACATAGCTTGATATTTAGCTTCCACAGAAGACAAGGATACTGTGTTCTGCTTTTTGTTGCTCCATGTAATGACCCCAGATCCAATGGTAAATGCATAGCCTGTTATGGATCGTCTGTCATCTACATTTCTAGTCCAATCGGAGTCTTAAGAACCTGTCAATCTAACATCACACAAATCAATATAAACAATACCAAAATCTAAGGTTCCCTGGAGATACCTCAAAACACCTTTTGCTGCAACCCAATGACTCTCAAGGGGATTTGACATAAATTGGCTCAATGCACTCACTGCATAAGCCAAATTAGGCTTAGTTGTAATCAAGTAGATTAGACTCCCAACCAGTTGTCTATACAAAGTCGCATCTGCCTCCTTAGATCCATCATCATTCTGAAGTTTTAAGTTCTGCTGTAAAGGTATTGCTGCAACTTTACATTGATCCATTCTAAACTTTTCCAGTAAGCTCTTGACATACTTACTTTGTGACATAAAAGTTTGTCAAGAATCCCTCGAGACTTCCAAACCCAAACAATAATGTAGCTCTCCAAGGTCTTTCATCTCAAAGACTTGTGACATCTACTCCTTGATTTCTTTAATGAGATTATCAACATTCCCTATAATGATTAGACCATCTACACATAAATAAATAAAAACAATCCTTCCCTCTTTATCAAACACGATATAAAGATTAGGGTAATTTTTTCTCCTTTTATAACCATGTTGCAGGAAAAATGAATCAATTTTGTCATACCATGACCTATTTGCTTGTTTTAGTCCATACAACGCTTTCTTCAACCTGCAAACTAAATGTTCTTCACCCTATTTGACAAACCCCTCAGTTTGCACTAAGTAGACTTCTTCTTTTAAGTCCCCAATTAAAAATGCAGATTTGACATCTAGTTGGTGAGTCATCCAATGGTGTTTGGTAGCTAAAGCAATTATCATTCCCATTGTGTTAAGTTTAGCTATAGGGGCAAATGTTTCATCATAATCTATACCTTCTTGTTGCGAATAGCCCTTTGCAACCAGCCTAGCTTTATACTTATCTATGCTCCCATCTGCTTTAAATTTAGGCTTATACAACCATTTGTATCCTATGAGTTGTTTGCCTTTAGGTAGTTTAACTAAATCCCAAGTTTTGTTTTTGAGGATTGATTCATATTCCTCTTCCATAGTAGCCCTCCATTCACTATATTGAATGGCTTGTTTATAACTAGAGGGTTCAACAACATTCATCATACTATTTATAAAATCATTTTCCCTATATCTTGCTAGCCACTGAAACTTCCTACCTGATTTCCTGATTGGTGGGGTAGCTTCAAACCTTGTCTGATCATCATTTTCTGAACTTGCCTTGACATTTACATCATCATCTTTCCCTTCCTGCTGCTACTGCATCTGCTCATTGCTATAACCTGATTAATCACTTCCTTCTTCCAACAATAAGGGCACGTGCCATTCTTCATTAGCACTCTCATGGCTTCCATCATTAACCTGCTCATGAAACACTAGATCTCTGATCACAAAAACTTTATGAGTAGAGGGATTAAACAGTTTGTAAGCCTTAAATTCTGTATAATACCTAACAAAAATACATTTGATGGCCTTTGAATCCAGGTTCTTTCTATCTTCCTTTGGGACATGGGCAAAGGCTTTGCTGCCAAAAACTCTCAAATGCTTAACTACAGGCTTATAACCAAATAAAGCTTCAAAAGGAGTTTTGAAATCTAAACTTCTTGTTGGACTCCTATTCTTTCGATGTACTGTAGTATTAATTGCTTCAGCCCAAAAACCATTAGAAAGATTCTTACCTTTTAACATACTGCGAGCACACTCCACAAGGGTTCTGTTCTTCCTCTTTGCAACCCCATTCTATTGAGGACTGTGGGGTATTGTAAGCTATTGTTGTATCCCATTATCTTTGTAGTATTTGAGGACACAAGATTTCTTGTACTCTCCCCCTTGATTCGAGCAGAGAATCTTGATGCATTTACCTGTATGTTTTTCAACCATACTTCTGAACTCCTTGAAGTATTCAAAAGTGTGGCTCTTCTTCCTGAGAAAATACACCCAAGTAAATCTAGTACAATCATCAATAAACAATAAAAAATAGTATGCACCGCTTAACGATCTTGACTACATAGGCCTGCATAGATCTGTGTATACAGCTCAAGTATATCTCTCTTCTTTCTATCAAGATTCATAGGAAATTCATCTATGTGCATCTTTCCCAGTGCACATGCATCACAGTCAATATGAACAGATTTTAAAATAGGAATACCTTCAACCATACCTCTTTTTTGTAAAAGTAGCAGATCATTGAAGTTAATTTGGCCGAACCTTTGATGCCATAAGTCCACTGTAGTCATGGCAGATGATGTCAATGCCTGATGTGGTGCACTTTTGACATTTATCTTATACAATCCTCCCACACAAATACATGATTCAATAGCCTTCATACAATCCAACAGGTCTTTAATACCACAATATGATTTATAAAACTCTACCTTGAGATTCTGATCAGTTATAGTAGAAACAAAGATCAGATTCTTTTTTATCACGGGTACATACATTACATTATGGATATGTCTAATATTTCCATTAGGGAAAACAACAGGAATATTGCCATAACTTTTGATTTGGTATCCTCTATCATCGCCAAGATAGATGTTTTCTCCACTGCCAGTCTCTTTGAAGTATTCAAACCATTGTCTGTTCCCTGTCATGTGGATGGATGCACCTGAATCCACAAACCATGTGTCTGCTTCATCATCCTTAGCCGAAAGCGCAGAGTCAGATATGAACAGTCTGATGTTCAGACTCTGTTCCTCATCAGCAAAATGACCTGCATGTTGTTTTTGTCTCTTTCGGCCTTCATCAAACTTCTTCTTCATGCATTATCTGGCTATATGGCCGGTTCTACCACAATAAAAACATTTGGCCGCATAGTCATTTCTATTGAAAGACATACCTTGAGGTGAGGGCATCTTTCTCTGTGGGGCTGCATTGCTCTTCTGTGCTGCCTTTGGATTTCCTCTGAAGGGCTTCTTCTTTGCCATTAAGGTCAGATCTGAACTCTGAGGTTTATGAGTCAGTCGTCTTTCCTCCTCTTGCATGATGATCCCTGTCAATTCTTCAAACACTGGGGCTTTTTATCTTGCATTCAAGCCAACGATGAACATATGATACTCATCAGTCATACCATTCATCGTAAACGTGACCAACTATGTATCTGACACATCTTCACTGATATCACCCAGCTTGTTCTTGAGCTCCTTGATTTGCGAAATAAATGCTACAACAATCTCTTTCTCCTCCTTCTTGATGGAGAGAATCTCGCTCTTCAACAACAACAATCGATTGGTGTTCTTGACCTCATAGAGATCCTTGAGCATTTTCCAGATCTCTGGTGCAGTCTTGCAATCACGGATATGGGGAATAATGCAATCTTTGACCGAAAATTTCAGGAGCATTCTTGCCTTAGTCTTCCACTTGTCCCAGTCTTGGATTGTTGCTGTTGTTCCTCCTACATCCAAGTTCGGCTTCACCTTATCATTGTTCACAATTGTCCATGCATTGTGTCCCTCAAGCAGGGTCTACAACTTGAATTTCCAACCAAAGTAATTGGATCCATCCAGCTTGTTATTTTCATTAAGGTAAGCTTTTGCTAACTGATTATTCATCCTGAATGAATAAAAAAGCTTCAACCCCAACAATTAAAAAAATCGACCCCAAATATTTAAAACTACTACAAATGCTAGAAAAAAAAAACGAAGCCTAGATCCATCCCTTTTAAAAACAAAAAACCAAAAAAAAACAATCGCCCCTCTTTATCAAATAAAGAGCCCCTCCTTTTTTTTAATTAAAAAATTAAAAATTTTTAATTCTTGTCACCATATACAAAAATTTATACATAGGAAAAAAATACCAAAACAATATGGACTGTGAATTCCTAGCAATATAGGTATTCCATGGACCATAGAAAGAAATATGTATGCCCCCAACAAGGTAGTTTGATCCTCAATAAAAAGATTCGAACCACAACAAAAATGATTCGAAGTCTCCTCTGACTGTGCTCTGCTTATGCTACCCACTGCAACCTCCTCTGGCTAACGATGGCCTCTGGCACTACGTCCCTACGTTGTAGCCTTTTCTCACAATGTTGCCTTACACTGCTACCTTCTACTCTAACACTTCAACACACGGATTTCCACAACACTCTTCAACACCCGATTTGGCAGTTTAGCGACCCAAAACCCGATTACTGGATGCAAAAAAACAATCCTGGGAATTGCGTAGGTAGAATGGCTTTACAACTCCTCGCAGCCTCCATGCACCTCTGATCCACAATCTTCCACTGTAGCAGACTCCATGCTCCTCTGATCCAATCTTCCACCGTGGCAGACTCCACGCTCCTCCGATCCAATCTTCCATCGTGGTCGCCTTCACGCACCTCTGATCTTGACAGTCCCGCAGCGATCCAAACGACCTTGTCACCGCAGACTCCACTGTGGCCTCCTCCATGGCCTCCTCTTCACCACAAAATCCTCCTCAAAGAGCCCTTCTTCTCCAATGTGCGGTTGAGTTATGGCGTTCAGGCCGGACAGGGAAAGTCGTTGTGGTGAAGAATGCTATCGATACCAACACATAACAACGACTTAGTTACCTCGCATCACCTATCGGCAGCGTAGAAATCCAGAGCAAGCAACTCTTTTCTCAAATCGGGAGCAGACTCCACCTTGTAGGCAGACTTCACTGCGAACTTTACGAACACGGTCGGCGCACTTCAACAATGGTCCACTAGCGCCGCTTTGGAGAATAAAACTCACTTAACTCTAGAAGTGAATCGACGCGACTATCACCTTTAAAACCGCGCTGATCGCCCTCCAACCGCAGTGGTTAAATTTCTGCCTCCACTCAGGGTTATAGGCCATCTCAGCTCTGTAGCTCTGATACCATGTCAAAATAAGAGTCGAACTTTATTAAATCAAATATGAACAACTCACAGGTGTGGAACACCACTTGGAGACTGCCACTGCAAAACACGCTCTGCCTTACAATTGATTACATGAAAAATATATACGTGAAACACACATTTAGGGAAGTTGAACAAAATCCTACAAAATAGGAGCATAATCCTAATCTAAGGTTTGGTTTGAACCGTCACTCTATTAAGCCATTTCTACATTAGTCTCAACACACATTGGCTCTACAAGAAATGGAAGTGGGAGATTCCATTGAAACTTAAATGTTTTGGCTGGCTGGCCCTCCACTATAAAATATTCACTTGGGGAAACCTCTCTCGCAAATGCTACTGCCCTGGATGTGAAACTCGGAGGATTTGTCTCACCTAATTGTAAATTGTTCTATTGCATCATAAATCTGACTCTTTTTTCTTAATATTTTCTAGATCGATGGATACCGGACACACCTCAACCTGGAGGCATGTTTCAAGCTTTGGTTCACTTCACATCAGAAATTCTACTCCTTACCATTTTACATCATATGGGGCATATGGAATTGCAGAAATAGAAGGAGAGAAAGTAGATATCAGATACACGTTATTGGGGATAACAACATACTTCTCTGAGATTGGACCCAAGAAATGGGATATCAAAGAGTGGCAGATATTCAAAAAGGATGTGTGACAAAAGTTACTGGCTGGTTTTTTTTATGGTACATGTAATAACAATCATTGTGGATGCGGGGCTCTCATTGTTAAGGAACTGAGACATTATCTTCATTTTTGGTGGGAGGGAGGTAGGGGCATGAACAATCGTTGAGAAATCATGGCTCTCTGGGGTTTACTTTTATTGGCACAATGGCTCAACATCAAATACATACAAGTATTCAGAGATTCAAAAGTCTGCATTGATTGGATCAAAGGGCCTTTCAACAACCAACAATGTCCAACTGGATGGATGTAAGACATACAAGTATGGATGGATGTAAAACATACAAGTATTTAGAGACTCAAAATTCTACATTGATTGGATCAAAGGGCTCCCCTGCCTTCCAACAACCATTGGTGTCCAACTGGATGGATGTAAGACATACAAGTATTTAGAGACTGATTGGATCAAAGGGCTCACCTGCCTTTGAACAACCATCGATGTCCAATTGGATGATGTCCAACTGGATGGACGTCCCACTGGATGAAGCGTAGTCGATCCATAAAGCATTCTTTTCAATGAATCCCTTATGATCACTTATACCCTGATAAAAATACCACAACAGACATGCTTTGAAGCGTGTCTGGGTCTCATGGGGTCATACACTATGTTTCTTACAAGCACATCCACTATGTTTCTTACAAGCAAGGCACTAGAGTTGATTCCCGCATACATATTTCCTTATCAACTTGTTGTCTGGGTCTCATGGGGTCATCCACTATGTTTCTTACAAGCAAGGCACTAGAGTTGATTCTTGCATACCTATTTCCTGGTTGATTCCGGCAGCATACCTATACCTACTTCCTGATAAATATATCTTAGATTTTGATTAAGGAGAATTATCATGATTTTTGAGAATTGATGTATTTTCCAGTGGATTTCTTAGATTTTGATTAAGGAAAGTTATCATAATTTTTAAGAATGTTTTTAGGAATGCAAAATGCTAAATGTATTTTGAAACATACAATATTATGGAATTTTTCCACTTTTATTTATAAATAGAAATTATGTTTTTATGCCCAAGTTCACTATGAACAGAAAAGACATGATGCACGTATATGTACTTTCTTTTTCCTTATAGAAAAAAAAGCGTATTTTTCTTCTTAGAAAAAAAGTCACGAAGTTTAATTGTTGGGGTTGATTATTAGCGGGTGGTACATATTATATGGGTATCGTTTAAAAGCTCGCACCCGCTTTTCTAATGTAAAGGGGGACTCGTGCTTGGTTCAAGTGGCTATATTTTAAATGTACTTGGACTCGGTTGTTTTGGGCGAATGTTTGTATTAAAGAATTGGGGTTTTAGTGGCTTACTGCCATTGATGCACAGCAGAAGAGAAATAATTTGTGGGCTTACTGCCATCGTTTTGGGCGAATGTTTGTATTAAGGAATTGGGGTTTTAATGGCTTACTGCCATTGATGCACAGCAGAAGAGAAATAAGTTGTGGGCTTACTGCCATCGTTTTGGGCGAATGTAAGAATTGGGGTACTAAAGGCTTACTGCCATTGATGCACACCAGAAGAGAAATAAGTTGTGGGCTTACTGCCATTGCTGCATACCAGAAGAGAAATAACTTGTGGAGTCTCAGGATCGAGATAAAAAAAAAAAAAAATCCCGATCATAAGGACCCAGAAACCATTCTCATCAGAAATAATCCTCGGGAGGTATTCTATGGGTAATGATAATTTTTGTCATTAGGAATTGGGTTTCGATTCGTTTATTGGTTTTGTCCTATCCAGCGCCTCAGATGCAGAACTTAAAAGCTCAGTGGACGGAACAGTGGTATTGCCAATGCACTCTTGAACCCAGTTGGAATGATCTTCTTGGCAGTACTCTTTATATCCCCTGCTTGAATACACCTCTTGCACGCCCTTATTGGTCATCTCCATGAGTGCAATGACCGTCACACACAAATACTGCCACAAGCAATAACATGGCCAACAAATGCACCCACAGTAGCTGTGACACCATGGAGCAGGGCCCTATCAAGCCAGCGATGGAGAGAAACCATTTGTAATTAATAATGTGAGAGGCTCTGGAAAAAGACGAATTAAACTTTCTCATGTTGCGGATTATGGTGTTAACTATTTTGAAGAAATAGACATCTAACTATTTTTAAGCATAGGCAGACATATATAGGTAGGCATAGGCGGGTGAGATGCATTCATCATCCCGTGAAACATCGACTTTTGATCAATAGAAAATGCCACTATTTTGATGGACCAAGGCAAATGGTTTCAACGGGTGCGCACTAGTGTGTCTTGTTGCATTTTTTTTTTTCTACTGAAGAATTTTGTTAATACGAAGTGTTGATCACTACGTGTCAACTACTCATAGCATTATAACTTTTTTTTTGCAAAAAGGATAGTGCTTAATTGACATGTTCGTGCCATTTGACAGTGATCGTTGACCCGATCATGTTATGTTGTAAACTCAGTCTACATATGAAAATTGTAAATAATCTTAGTAGATCTGAGTCATGTATGTATTTGCCTAAGTAAACCTAATTTTCTAATGATGATTTACAATCCGGAAGGTTTTTTGTCTCATCGATCCATAATCGGCAGAGTTTTCCTTCAGCGTAACCCTAAAGCCGGAATGGATTTTTTCATTAGAATCTTAGGGGAATCCTAGTGTGCTTCGAGCCTATGTAAAAGTAATTTAGAAATAGTTCTAACTATTTGGTTAGGTTATTACAAATTGCTTGATCTGCTAGATTATATTTGTTGCAAAGCTAGGTGGTCTATGAAGGTCTATGTCAAATGGGTTTTCCCCCTTGAGATGTAAAATTGTAAAAGTCAGTGTCTTGAGGGTTAGAAAATGTTTTACCCCCTCATAGGTCTTAAGTCCTAGGTGATTTTTCCAAAGGCTAAGTTCGAGCGTTCAATAAAATAATAATAATAATAATAATAAGCCAAAGTTTTGAGAAAATAAATACAAAGTTTTATTTTTTAATATATTAATATGCATTTAAAATTCCGACGGATGAGATTAAAGGGGATTTTGATCCTCATTGACGGATGAGATTAAAGGGGATTTTGATCCTCATTGACGGTCGAGATCACTTTCACATGGATCACTTGAACTAGCCGTTGAGAAATTTTCCTTTAAATAGGGTGTGAGGGGTCATTTGAGATGATTTGATCTGTGAGTCTTGTGCTAAAGAAAGTTCTCTTGTAGTCATTTTTCATATGCAATAAAGAAAGACTTTGGGGTTGAAATCTAATTGGTGTTACTCTTCTGAAAACGCTATAAGATGTTTCAGTTTTCTGCATGATTTTAATTTCAGCCATTAATAATAGCTTTATCAAGAGTGATTTTAAACATAGGTATCGTGTTTAGTCACTAGGGTTTGAATGGTAGTAGAATTTCTGAATGTGATGGCAGATATCTCCATTAGTTTTGGATTTTAGTATTGTTTTTTCCCTCTCTGTTTATGGTTGAAGTACGCTGTGCAGGAAAATCTAGATTATGAAGATCAACGGGTGTTTGGGGAAGTTCTCGGCTGAACCAGCCAACTCCTGAGAAGCATTTTTTTTGAAGAGCCCAGCCAATTTTGATGTCGGGCTTATCGTTCGAGTTTTTCTTTTTAATGCATGAAGGTTTTTTGAAGCATCTCATAGTAAATCTAAAATTCTGAAAATATTTCTATTTGGTAACTCTGGCTGCTTAGAATTGTTAATCTGTAAATATTGTAATTGTTTGACTGTTTTGTAGGGTTTTAGTTTTAATCCTTGCATATATTATTTCTGGGTGTTTTGCTTTCGCTGTTACAGGGTTCAGATCTAAAAATATAAGCTTGTTCTAAAGCCAGATCTAGGCCCTGGAGGGTAAGATCTGGCCTCAACATCATTTTTACAGGGATAATCTTCAGCGGGTTTTCAATTTTTCTGAAGAAAGTCAAAGGTTTGTCCAAGCTATCTGCCTGCTGGGGTTTCATTTCCAGGAAAAATTTTCGAAATTTTGTTTGGGGAGGCTGTGTGAAGCTCCTGGATTATTGCCATCTTTCAGCTCTCTCCCTTATTTCTGTCAAGCCCATCCATGCACAGGCTTCTGCCTGTATGTTGTCATCCATCTTCTCATCCGCTGCCCAATCTGCAAAGAAAACTCGCATCTCTTCAAGTCGCTCTTCCCTCAGCTATCTAAAACACATTGTTGCCCCTCATGCAACTTCACACTGTCTGTACGTTGCCACAATTGCAAAACCCCTGCGCGCTGCATACGTGCAGCCTCTCTGCCTGCGTTGAACCCTTCCACGTTCCATGTATTTTCCGCAGCCCTTTCTGTCCACCTGCAGCAACAAGCTACCCGCAGTCCATACCTTCACTCTCCTCTGTCCAACTTCAGCTCTTCACGCCTTCCTTCCTTGACCAGCTTCGCTGTCCATAAGCCTGCAGGTTCATTCCTTTGCCGCCTCCTTGCTCTCCAAACCGCATCGAGCTCCTCACACACCTCACACACCTGCGTTCACACATATAACAAAAAAAGAAAAGAAAAGGAAATCATAATTTTTTTTCTCTTAATCTTTTGTAGGCTTAGTATTTACATTTTTCAGTTGAATATTTTATTTAGTTTTCTTAGTTTAAAGTAATGTTAGATTCAGATTAAAATTAAGTTTTATTTTGGCTTAGTTTTTTTGCTTGTTTTTTAGTTTAATTTTTAATTTTTTAATTTTTAATTTAGTTTTGTTTTGGTTCCAGAATCAAATATAAAAAATATAAAATATATATTAAATATAAAAAGCTTAAAAAAATCTTTCTTTCCGATTCATTTTTAATTTTTGTTTATCTTTTATTTCATTTAGATTTAAACTTTATTTAAAAAAAAAAAATAAATAATAATAAAATAAAATAAATAAAATTGAAATATTTTGTCAAATTTAGTCTTGGCTTAAGAATTTGTCATATTTACAATTTTGGTGTATCTTTTCCTCTAAGGCTAAAATTTTGATGTGGGATTTATATTTATCATTTTTATATAGTTAAACATGCTTAAATGTTTATTTGAAGATTAGCTATATGAAAGTGGTAACTGATTAGCATTTAAAATTGCATGGTTATTTAAAGCATTTAATCTTTTGAATTTTAATCGCTAGAATATTGTTAAGGCATTACACATTTTTTTATTATCTCGCATTTGGTAAAATTAATCTTTGCTTGGGTTATTTGATGATATATGATTGTTTGGGTTATTTGATGATATATGATTGTTTTACAAGATTCATGTTTCTACAACATTTAATAAATAATCATTTAATCATTAACTCCATAAGGCACTCGAACATTAATTTCTAAAATCAATCAGGCACTAAATTGCCTTGCAATGTCTCCCAACTCAACTGGTCCATAATTGGTCTTCCTTTATCCCATAGGGTCTACCCCCTTGGCCTCGGGAGACAGCTTAAACGGAGGGACCAGAGATCAGGGTGACAACCCCCAGTCTGAGCATTATCGTGCTGCCCAAACAATTTGTGCGACAACACGAAAGAAACAGGTTTTACAATGATAGATAAAATCCCCCTGTAATGGTCTGCCTGCATATATAAAAGCAAAATGGGTTTTGAGAGTAATGGTTCACCTAGATATATAGAAGCAAAATGGGTTTTGGGGAGACTGGAGACTCCCATTAGAGGTGACAAAATTGGGTAAAGGAGTTGCGACATTTCTCTTATTTCGACAAACACCTAGTATGCAATTTGGACTGGCTTTTTTATCTTCCTTTGCAATCTGTCTATTCTAAGCTTGTATAGTTGTCCTGTGATGAGTTTAAGGTTGGCGGCTATAACAACCATATGCCGCCTATCTAGATCTATAGTGTCCTATTCTCTTAAATCCATTATTTGTCACCCCTTGAGACTCATTATTAATCTCTAAAAGCTTTAGTTTCAAATTTCTGGAGGTCTCGCTTATACACTCTTAATGTAGGAAAAGAAGATATAGTAGTGTAGGAAGATACAAACCATAAGAAAGTAAATCTCATTGTTGGGTTCTAGAGTTTTGGTATTTGGAATCAAGCAATGTGAAAGCAAGTCTCATCACCAACTCAATTTGCAATAATTCCACCTTTATTCAATATCATTATTGATAAAAACAATATTTTAAATAATATAATAAATTATAAATTTTTTTCCCAACACAACAACATTATATAATTATGATATAATAGCTAAAAACATAATCACCCAACTCTAATAGAAATATTTAACTTGATCTTTCACTTCCAAATAGTGTACCTATCTTATTAATCACCATAATACAAATGAATTCCACATAATAACACATGTAGCTCATCACTCAAAGACCAATAGAACAAAGGCTGTAAAGAGCTTCTATGATACTTCTCAAATTTAAAATATCAATATTACATTTTGTTGGGTGATTCAAGTAAAATATTTCGGTGACATTCAAATAAAAATATTGTTCTAATAATTTAAAGATAGGTTAAAAATGTTAAATAAATAATTATTTAAAATTAGTAATTTGTGAATAAAAAAGTAATGTAGAAATATATTTTCTTAAAATATATATTAAGTATATGTATATTATATAAATTAAATGATCATTTTTATTTAATATATATATATATATATATATATATATTTTGTGTATATCTTTTTTTATTTTTCCTAAAGTTAATAGTTTTTAGTTATACATTTATTTAGTGTTTTTTAATATTTGCATAACAATGGTTCTATGTGTACATTTATTTTTCTTCAAATTATGATACATATTTTCACCAATTTTTTTTTTCATTTGTTTTTAATTATCTATGAAGTATTATCAATATTAAATCATAAATTAATGTTACATTCACATTTGATGAGGTGCTCCGGATAAAATGAGGAAGCATTATCAATATTTTACATTCACATTTTGATGAGGTGCTCAAGATAAGATGGGGCATGTTACTAATGCATTATTATTCTTCATGTTCATATCCACCACTTGTTGATTATAGTTAGTAAAATTAGAATACATAGATAAAATATGAGAGGATGGTATTTTTTTTAATAGAACACTCATTTTCATGTTCTTATTTTCCATTTAAATATGACATTTAACACTAAATTAAATGTGTAAAGATTTTGTATAAAAGAAAATGAAAAGCACTCTACAACCTAATATAGTTTGGATGTGTAGGTGTAATGTAAGTATGTAAACAATTATAACTGGACAAGTCTACCGAGGAATGGACAAGTCTATTGAGGCCGAGGAATTGCCCAAATAATCACTTTGGCTGAATACAGGGAAAAAAATTTCAACAAATTTTGTAGGAGTGTTTAAATCATGTTTTTGAAGATGGAGGAATTGCCCAAATGAGGTGAAGGAATTTCCCAAATGACCACTTTTGGCTGGAATCCAGGCAAAAAAATTTCAACAAATCTTGTAGGAGTGTTTAAATCATGTTTTTGAAGATGAAAATGGATTCAACACCATCAAAAACGTTTGGGGCACTCAAAATCAGTTTAACTATAAAAAAAATTGCCTGAATTTTCATGATTGATGGAAATGGATTCAGTACCATCAAAAACGTCCAGGCACTCAAAATCTTGAAGTTTAACGTACGGGGCACTCAAAATTATGAAATTTAACTATCAAAATTTTGTTGGCATTTTCATGATTGATAGAAATGGATTCATTGCCATAAAAAACCTTTGGGGCACTCAAAATATTGAAGTTTAACAACTATAACCTGGAATAACAAAAATTCCTACCAGAATTTATCAAAAATTTGCCGGAATTTTCATGATTTTCAGGGCAAAAAAGCACTCTGTTAGACTACAATGTTATGAATGTCGGTTCCATTAAAAAATAAAAAGTTAAAAATATATTGGGCATGAATGTAAACATTTAAATGTTGGCTCAATTAATAAAAAAAGTTAAAAGCAATAATAAAAAGTTAAAAGTAATATCAACCTAAGATGAGTGTAAACATTTAAAAGTTGGATTAATTTATAATAAAAAGTTAAAGTAATAAAAAAATTAAAATTCAATTTGTTATATTTTGATTTTGTTATTGACTTGTAGATCAACTTTTTACAATACCGTGAGCATATACCATGGCTTATCAATCCCACATGCCCAAAAAACATAACTTATTTCACAATCAAAATAGTTTATAACAATATGATAGAATCTTAACCGTGGATATTCACCCCACTTTACCATGGATATTATTAACTTGTAAATAGGATTTATTATAATACTATGGCTTATTAATACCACATGCTCAAAAAACATAACATATTTCACAATCAAAATATTTTATAGCAATGTGACATGATTCTTAACCATGGATATTCACCCCACTTTACCATGGATATTACTGACTTGTAAATAGGCTTTGTTATAATACTATGGGCCAATACCATAACTTATCAATACCACATGCCCAAAAACCATAACTTATTTCACAATCAAAATATGTTATAAATATTTTGTTTTTATTCTATTTTTTAATTAAATCTAAGAGGCTAAAGGTTATAATTACTTCTGAGATATATCTAAAACCTTTATCCTCATGACTACTAAAAATACTCATAAAAATTAAATCAAGGTTTTAATAAAATAAAAAATCAAAATACTTGTATATATAAAGATGTGAAATTTATATAGTTTAAATAATATTATTAAGAACCAACATAGATGGATCTTAACTAGGGATCCAAGCAATGTGAGCAAGCAAAATGAATAACAATAATAGAGGAAAGATAGCACATGCTTCTTTTAAGTTTTTCATTATTGTATTTTCTTTGACATGATTGATCCAAAATATAGGTTTAATAATTTACAACCAATTGAGTTTTTTTTTTTTTTAGATAATTTTTTAAACACAATACAATGAGATCAAAATTAAGAGAGAGGGAGAGCGAGGGAGGGGATAGGGGGTAGAGAGAGGGAGCGAGATAGTAACAAATCTGGAAGGCAGAGAGAGAGAGAGAGAGTGTGTGTGATGGGGGAAGAGAGAGGGAGGTGGGAGAGAGAGGAATGAAGAGCGAGGAAGGGAGAGAGAGAAAGAGAGAGGGAAAGAGAGAGATCGAGTTGGAGAGGGTTAGAGAGGGAGGAAAGAAAAAAGACATAAAGAGATAGAGTAGGGGAGGGAGAGAGAGCGATAAGGGAGAGATGGAGAGGCAGAGGAGGGAAGAGAGAGGAGAGGATAGAGATAGGGAGAGAACGGGAAGAGAGAAAGAGGGAGACACAAAGATAGAGGGGAGAGAAAATGAGAGGGGGAGGGAGATAGTGATAGAGTTTGTAGGAAGAGAGAGAGAGAGAGAGAGAGAGATGGAGTTGTAGGGGGAGAGAGGGGAGGGAAGAGGAAAGACATTGAGAGAGAAAGGTGGAGAGAGAGAGAGAGAGAGTGACAAGGGAGAGATGGAGAGAGTGTGAAGGAGATAGGAGAGTGGGAGGGAAGAGAGAGAGAAGGGGAGAGAGAGAGGGGAGAAGGGGAAGGGAGGGAGAGAGAAGGGGAAGAGAGAGAGAGGGAAAGGAGGATGGAGAGAGGGAGAGGAAGAGGGAGGGAAGGAGAGATAGATAGATATGGAGAGAGTGTGTGTATTTTTGGTGGGTGAGATAGAGAGAGGGAAGAAGAAATAGACACATAGATACAAATATAGATATTATATAGTATTATATAACCAGCCTAGATCCGAGGGGGATCAAATCTCTCGAGGTGCAAACCTTTCCTCAAGTTTTACAATAGAAAAAGAGGTTTACACTCGAGATATCTGATCCTTCTTGACACTTGATAGATCTGGGGTTAAGATGGATCTAGGCTTGTCTAAAAAGGGAAAACACACAATAGAATAGAACTTAACACCAAAAAAATTCATCACACAACCATAATGCAATTGATACATATTAGAAATGACACTATAAGGGGTTTTTATTTGTTATTCTTCTCCCCATTATTCATGAAAACAACCATATAATGGTTCTTGACACTACCTCTTGTCTATATAACATTTAATGTAACCTAGTAAAGAGAAGACATAAATGGTTATTTTCACATTTTATGTTGCGTTGGGCATTCACGATTTGAATATCTAAACATTTGACAGTCATGCGTTTGCGATTCAAATACCCAAATATTTGACAACGCCAAATGCTTGTAAGGAAGCTACTCACAAATTGTTTGCCTTCTCATTACTTTATGTGTGTACTGGATAGTGCCAAATGCTTGTAAGTAAGCTACTCACAAATTGTTTGCCTTCTCATTACTTTATGTGTGTACTGGTCGTTTTGGTTTGGAGAAGGACTCACGGTACATTAATATTTTAATTTCTTTCCTTATAACATCTTAATATTTTAATTGCTTTCCTTATAACATCTTTAACTACATTATGAGTTTTTGCATTTTCCTTAATCTAAGGCATAGTTATTTTAGAAGGTATTAAACCCATCTTTTGAAGCTATGACCAATGCCACTTGTATTGGATTAATTCATTTGTACACTACACTAACTAAATTTTTTAATATTAAGCAATGTTAAATTAATTTTTAATGTTACATAATGTTTATATCACAGTTTCATGTTTACATGATAACTTAACCTTACTCTATATTTATAACATATACTAGTTCAACCATATTAACAATATTAATGTGGTTGAAATAGCCGAAGGCTTCATAAATATAACTAAACAAACTATTGTAATACGAAAAATGTCTTACTAATGCACACATTTACCTGATTAACCATGTATAAAAAGCTTATGGGTCAACTTTAACTAAAGAAAAATAAATTATAAATGAATGTTATAAATAATAATGAGGAACTTATTGGAATTGGAATAATCTCAAATCCCTAGGAAATTGGTGGGTGGGGAGCCACGCGGCACGAATCTAATTTTTTAAATTTATTAAAAATAATGGACCATTTTGCTAAATAAAATTTGCTTATATATAAATGAATGCTATAAATAATAATGAGGAACTTATCATGAAGGGACTTATGTGGCATGAATCTAATTTTTTAAATTTATTAAAAGTCAATGCAACCTAACAAAATATTTAATACACTACAACCGTTGATAAGCATTAAGACTAAGCATATACTGAGCATATTCCCCTGAGAATCAATCTAAGCCCTCAATTTAAAAAACGAAAAAAAAAATTCAACAAATCCTCATCCACCTTAAGTTGAAATAAGAAGCCTTCAACAACAATATTAGGTGTCCATATATAAGCCATTGTCATCATCTATAGTGTTATACATAGAAATATAAACTAGCAATTGAAACGTCGTAAGAAGAACATAGATGAAGACAAATATGATATGTTACGTGATCTAAATGTAAATGTAAACAAATTTGAATGAAAGAGAAATTGTTGATGTGAATATATATAACAAGTTTTTGAGATTTAAGACTACTGTGAATCTTGTAATCAATGTTCTACAATGTTAAAAATTTACATCAATTTTATTTTTTGCGTTCACTACCTATGTTGGTTGCCTTTAAATAAACAATTTATCACATGCAATATGGGCGAAAGGTGCTAGAAATTGCATCTTTATGCCCTAAAATATGGACTCTCATGGCCAATTGCTACATTATAACAACAACCAAATGATGGAATGAAGCATAAGATGTCCGAATCTTTTGGCAACACAATATGTCATTTTATTACAAATACAACAGGATGGATTAAGGCTACAAAAACATTCTGTCAAATTAAATAATAGATAGCATGTGATAAGATCGATATAACAACGTGACTTGAAGATATTGTACTCCATTAGGTCTCACATGTGAATGTGGCATCTAGTTAGGCACAATTATGTATAGAGAAAACATATTTATCATCTAAGACATGTTATTCCTTCAATGTGGACACACCCTCTGTAGCCTTGGTGCCTTTTTCCAAATGAAATGTTTTAGGCAGTGTTGTATAATTCCTAACTTTATGATCACCATATCATTGTATGTTGCTTGCTCTGCAACACCTACTAGCTTCTACCAGAACCTCAAGTCAGGGAGAAGGAAGTAGAAGTAGAAGAAGGTGCCTCTCGCTCTGCAACACCTACTAGCTTCGACCTGAACCTGAAGCTAGGGTTGAGGGAGAAGAAGTAGGAGATCATGAAGAAGAAATAGCAACCATCATAGAGTACTGTGAAACCCCATGAGAGTTGGAGAATGAATGTGAAGGGAAAACATACTTGATGGAATGGGCAAGGAATGAGACAATGGATGCTTTGACTTGCCCTCTCTTGGGGATATCCCTAGAGTGCGAAGGCATGATTATGTGTTTGTAGTTGGCTTGGGATGGCATGGTGAAGATGCTATGAAATCTAACAAATAAACCAATTTACACAAACTCAATGGAAAAGATTGTCGAATTCTAAATGTACATAGACTCCAAGAAAAGATGTGTGAGCAAGTCCAAAGGATGCTATATATATATATATATATATATAATGAAGATTTGAATATTTTGTGAGTGGAGCAGATTTTCAATTACACAACTTAAGGGTGTGCAATTAATTGGGAAACATTATATAATTTGTTGGATCGATTATCGAGGTACAACTAATCAAGCAATAAATTTATTTGTTGTGTTGATTGCCAAGTTTGAGTACAACTAATCAAACAAGCCTATGTCGCCTACAATGAATCAAGTAATTTATTCACATGCACTGTGGACGAAAAGGATAAAATTTGTATTAGAGGAAAATGATAAAAATGATGTTGTCTACTAACACCACAAATTCGCCTAGACGACAATTTCTTCTGGAATCTGGTTAAAAACATTCAATAACTTAGAATAGTGGAGTTTGGATTATTGATTATTATTATTATTATTATTATTTTTTTATTATTTATTTATTTTTTTTTTTTTTTTTTTTTTTTTTTTTTTTTTTTTTTTTTTTTTTTTTTTATGGTGGAAATGGATTCAACACTATCAAGAACCCTTGGGACACTCAAAATCAAGAATTTTGATAGCTATTACCCATATTTTCAAAATTTTCTATTGAATTTTGTCATAATATTGGCAAAATTTCCATAATTTTCCAAGCTAATTTGTAAGTTTTTTAGACTACGCTGATAAGAACTTGTAGCTTTATGCTCTACAAAGTTATGACAATACGTTTCTTTAAAAAAAACAAGATAGAATCATTGGTCTGTATTTTTCCATACTCAACTCTCTCATTTGACAATTTACGTTATTTTTGTTCAAAGTAAATTGTTAGAAAATTGAACAACCAAAAAAATCATATGCTTCCATTATAGAATAATAATATATTTTATATTAAAAATATGATTCATTTGTTAAGCCACCCAAGCCTTTTTTTTAGTGGTAGGATCACCTGACCCTAGGACATTTTGTTTCCAAACTCATCAGCAGATACACTTGGTGGAGGAAATTTTGTTGATGTAACTGGTATATCTGACGGCTATGTCATGTCCTTATCACTTTCAAATATCATCACCACATCACTTCAATATTTTTGGCATTTGAAACCTGTATACATTTATGAGTAAGCCGATAGAATCAAGCGCATGGTTACGAGTAATTCAAGAAAACCCAGGTTGATAATGATGGAAGGGGAATTGTAGGTATAAGTTCAGGTATATGTACGCATATATAATGGTTGATTGAACCATGTACATGAAGGGCATCCTAGTAGATTGGTGGTTGAAACGATTGGTACCCATGCATTCCAGTAGATGGTTGTTACTTTATATTAACATCAACATATCTTTTGATCATGTTGGACCACAACTAGACTTTGTTGATTGAGATTAAGACAAGTAGTCATTAAGGGGGGACTTGGAAAACATAATTCCTACATGTCTTATTATAGGAGTCTATCCCTAGTGTATAGGAGTTTGTTAAGCCCTAGTTGGTTGAGAGCTTCCTAAATTGATGTGCGGTTGAGATATTCATTCAACCAAGAGATTATATGTCCAAGATTGATCAGTTATCTTGAGACATATCTTCTTGCATTTTTATTGTATTATTTTTTTGAAGTGAATATTATTTTGAGTGTTTTATGAAAATTTAAGTAAAATTACACGCTAATGAGATTGTTTCATAAACCATTTTTTTAACCATGGAAAAACTTACTATAATTCAGTGGTCAAATTACTTAGTTGTCAAATTAGTAGTGAGCACAATCATCTCTTGTTGCCATCTGAGAATACAGGCTGACTCATTACCGTTATTCAAGGAAAACCACGCCACTTGGAATGACCTCATTGGTATTGTGTAAAGGGACATGCTTTCACTCTTGATAAATGCCTCTAAGTTTTGAGTTTTGAGTTGCTATGGTTTTTATTTTTTTTAATGATGTTTTTTTTATTATTTTTTTTAATTATCTTGTATCATTTTTTTTGGTTATTTTTTAAAAGTTTATTTTAGTAATAATTTCTTGTATTTTAAAAATTTATTTTTATTTTATTCATTTGGTTTTTTATTCACTTTTCTCAATATTTTTAATTTTTGCTTTTGTTTTTTAAGTCGTGTTTTTTTTTGTTTTAATGTTTTAATATATATTTTTATTTACTTATATTTTTAAACTTGTCATGTTTTTTTTTTTCAAATTTTAAAATTTTATTTTCTTTTGTATTTTTCATTTTTATTTATTTATTATTTTGTTTTATTTTATTTTTTCCTACAGGGTCCGTGTTGATCCTCGACTAGCAATCTGATCCCATTATGTGTCAAATTGATAGTTGATTTTAAAGTTTTCGTTATAATGTATTGAGTCTGACCCCACAATGTGTCAATTTAGTGGTTGGTCTTTAAGCTTTCAAGTTTTCGTTATAATGTATCGAGACTGACCCCACAATGTGTCAATTTAACGATTGGTCTTTAAGCTTTCATTAGAATGTGTCAGTTCGCCTACATTCCTTGTCAATTTGATGGTTTATTTTTAAATTTTTGTTGCAATGTGTCATGTCGTCTTAGGGTAAGATTTTGAAGTTGTTATACTTTTAGCATTTGAAAAAAAAAAAAAATCTTCATATAATGACTCTTTCATTTAGGTATTCATTTAAAAAAAAATAGTTATAGAAAAATTTCATAATGCCATGGTTGAAATATTTTGAAAACTTAAGGTTTTTTTGTAGCCATGATCTTTGGTTTTAATTCCATTATTGAAAAATTGTAAAAAAATTAAGGGTTTTCTGAGTCATGACATTTTATCCTTAACGTCTTTGCGAAAAAAACATTGAAAATGTATCTCGACAAAAAAAAATGGTTTTTATTTGTTTTTACTACCATGTTTAAAAAACGTTGAAAAAAAAAAACTTTATTCCAGAATCAACATTTTTCGTTTCCGATTGTTTTTCATGTTTTTTTTTTTTGTATTTTGGCTAGAGATCTCGTTTTGAGTTTACAATTCTCGTTTCAAAGTTTATGTTGTTGAAACTTAAATGTAATATCCTCTTCAATTTGAAACTTATTTAAGTAATAGATGCACATTTATTAAATCCACATTGAAAATGTGTCTAACAATAATCCTCCATAATTACTCATAAAATTAAGCCACTTCACACATTCTTTCCTGTCCTCTTTTCTAAGGTTTCTAGGATTGAAAAAAATACTTTTTCTAATATTACTTTTATCTATTTTTAAGCATTTTTTACCTTTCATTTTCTTTCTTTCTTTATGTATGCATCTAACCTTTATCTATTTATGTTCATAGCATCATATAAAAGCGAATGAATAACCCACTTTCACACATTTCTTTCCTATTCTCTTTTATAGGTTTCCAAAATTCTGAAAACAAAATTTTTCTAATTTTAATCTTACTTTCAATTTTTTTTCCTTCTTTTACCTTTCTTTTTCTTTCCTTCTTTGTATATGCCATCCAACCTCTATCTATTTCTGTTCAGAACATCATATAACAGTGAATGAATAATCCTTTTGGATATGACGCATCGATTTTTAGTTAATATGATATAATATATTAACCGAGTGTGTTCATAAGGCATCCTATGCCAGAGAATTAACTAACTACATTAACCTCACTGGATTAACCCCTTATGCTACGAATTGATCGAATTTTGGTGAATTATTCGACACTCGAACCGACTGGGCCAATTTCTGTATTTTTTTCCCAATTCAGGCAAATTCGGTAACTATGGTTCTATCAATTGGAACATGCAGTTTCTTTTATTAAAACATTGGATTGGTGTCACGTGAATAAGGCACTGAAGTTGAATCTCTATCACAATCTTCCGACACAAGGCCACCATTAGCAGTATTTAGCTTTGTTGTAAATGCATATTTCATAGATGCACATTACCCTAGTCTTTGGAGTCCCTTGCATATCCATGCTAAGAGCTAATAATCAGTGTATTCTAATCTATGCAGAGGACATGGAAAAAATTAATGACCCCAAAAGTACACAAAATGAATAGTCTTCTGGAAAGTGGTTGCTTGGAAGCCGAGTACAACAAGGAGATGTCAAATTAAAGGGAAAAAATTGTAAATTTTCATGGCTCAATGGTTATGCTAAAAAATTATAGCACTCTCAATTATCTAGGGAAATTCTCCTAACAAACCTAGGACATGGTACATGCGTGGCTTAATTGTTGTTATTAAAATGTCTAGATGAAGAACTATTGCATGCATTTGTTAAGATAAAATGATTTTGATTTCGCAGTGGGTGTGGGATTCTAGAAATATTAGATTGCAGATGATTATTTGTAGTAAGAGTTGAAACAATAAAAATTGGATAAAGCAAAATTCATCGAATGTTTTTCTTAAAATACGGGCTAAAAAAACATATAAAAATGGTCAATGGAAATTATGATTGCTATAGATATCACATATGGTGATATTATGTAGAGCTTGGCTTGAGTAAAGATATGCACAATCATTTTATTGTAGAGTGTCATGATTTTTGATAGACCTAGGATTTAGTTCATGAGAATACAATAGTTTGTTGTGGAGTTTGTTTAGAGAAGTGCCATCTAAAAGCATTTGAATTTGTTGACATGGCGAATTTTCGCTATACCAACAATGGGGAACTAACCCGATCACAGACCCTAATTAGCCCTGCTTTCGTTTGGGATGGCTAGTTCCAATGGGTTTTAAGGGACCCCATGAACTGTAATAGATTTTGAGAGATTGCTTTTGGGAAGAAGAATTCAATTAAATCAACAAAATAAAGCAGCTAACCACTATGTATTAAATCCTATCTACACTACTTCTAACTACTTTAATCTAGTCCTAATTATCCTAATCTATCATGCAGGAGCAAAACAAAAGGAGGTTAAACACCATACATAAATACCAAGTCCAAATGAATCAATTACTAGTCCACTTAAAAACAAGGTTGTATTTAATCCTAATCACAATGCCATTACTTATACAGGAATATACATTCCTTTCCATACAAATAACACTTGCAACTGATGTTTAACAAGTCTGGAATCAACAACCTTCCATGCATTATTAATGCTATTGAATCACATTCAAATAACCAGGAATAACCATGAGCAGTTAGTTATCAATGTGCACTAAGCAAATCACATTTGTCTTCATACCAGCAACAACACACTGATTCTAAACATATCAGATAAAGGGGAAACAAATTGGAAACAACAGGCTACTTATTGAACCAAACAGTCCTCTTTATTCACAATAAATCAAAACTGTTTTCTCCAAAAAAAAAACCCTCTCTCCTATCTGGAGGTAGTATTTATGCCTCAGGTCCCTTGACCTTTTGTCTTCCCTTGTTATTTCTAATAGACTGATCAGAGTACACAGAGGTAGAGCCATCAGTGTCACTGCGGACACGTAGAAGGGATCTCCAGTCACTGGAATGCTTCATTTCCTAGGGAAATGAGTAGGTGTTGATTAGAAGAGGATGAATGTGTGTCATCTCTTCATGATGAGATCTGGGGCAATTCATTTTCGGAATACACAAGTAACACCTGGAAACCGACTGAGAATGCCAAAGGTCGGCTCTTTCAACAGAACACATTCACATAGAAGGGTTCTCCAGATTCGCTTATGCATTTGTTACTCCTTGCCTGCAAAAATAATAGACACCAGCCATGCTTATAAAAAATACAACAAAAATGATTTAAACATAAGTCTTGCCTCTATTGAACGTTTATTACATCACGTGAAAGAATCGACCCCTGATTTTTAAATTTATGCATAGATTAAGTCCCACAAGCAAAACTCGGTTTATGTTGAAAATCACCGTAAAACATAGAACCGGATGGTATTTCTAAAGGGGTCATAAGTGGTAACTGGTATTGCGAGGATGGCTCCGATTCCATTCTTCAAACGACACATGGCAGCTAGGAGGAAAGAGGATACCGCTTTTCGGGCGGCTATTCCTCAAGCAACTAGTTCATCCGAAATCTGCGTGGACAGTTGGATCCATGAGGGGTAGATCAATGGTGGAGGATCGAAGTAGGCAAACCTGAAATATATATAAATGGCACTTAATAGCCCTGGTGGGTCTGCAATATATGATTCCCTTTGAAAAGCCCCAATTTTAATTTTTTTCGAAAACATAAGAATATACGGGGAAACCCCGAGTCTAGCCATTGGGGCAGACTTGAAAATTTATATTCCCGGCTTTATAATCATCGACGGGTCTGGGTGGTTATGGTGCGCCATATATATAGATCATAGACCCCACCAATAGCAATAAGCGATGGGTCCCGGACTCGAAACACATATATATCGCGGTTAATAAACCATCAGGTCCAAAGTATAGAGGAGCGCCATATATATATGAGCCCTGGGACCCCACTGATTTCGATATGTGATATGGTCCCAGACCCGACGTGTATATATATATGTGTGTGTGTTTTAATACCGCTGGCGGGTCCGTAATAATAAGCTCGCCTTTGAAAACCGGGGCTTCAATGTTTTTTCGAAAAATAAAGGAATAGGGAAAACCATGTTCGACCATAAGGTCGGACTTGAAATGCTATACGCTCCAGTTCATAATAATAGGCGGGTTCGGTATACAGTGGTGTGCCTTATACAAAAGCTTTGGACCGGGCCGATTGCAATATTGCGATACAGCTCCAGACCCGATGATATATATATATATATCATCTATATATATATATATATATATATAATATATTATATATATATATATATTTATATATATATATTATATAATATATATTATATATATATATATATATATATATATCGTGGTTGACAGAGCCATCAGGTCCAGAAGATGGTAGCGCACTATATACACATAAGCCCTGGGCCTCCCGATAGCAATAAGCAATGGGGCTCCAAACTCTAAATATATGCATTTTGGTTAATAAAATTGTCGGGTCTGGGACCATATAGATGGACAAACATGGGTTCCACTTCAACATTAATTGCTTTAGGTGGGATAGAGACAAATAGCTTTTACTTACTGATAGGATTTTGATAGGCATTCTCCAATGGCAGTATTGTGGGGTTTATTGACCTCCCTTTACCTATTTCCCACTTTTGAAAAATCCTTTTGGGGCCATCATTGGTCTGTCCATACCTGTTTAGGTGTGTACCTCAGCTCTTTATTGTTCATCAAACTTGATATAAATATGTTTTGTTTGCACTTTATATAAGAATTTCTGTGTTGTATTTTCATATGATTGAATGGGGCGCAGTCATGGATCTTGCCATATTTTTAAACCGCTTAAGCAAGGTTGGGATTGTTGTATCAACGATACTCTGAACCCAGCAACAGTCCCTACTCTAACCAGCTTCCCAAACAACTTGTCCTTCCAGGTTGGCACAAGGACCTGACATTTCATTTTCTTTTTAAATAAGTCCTTCCAGTTTCAGGCACAAGGACTAGAGCACAATTGGATTTTCCACAGATTAATGACAGTGAGTTTAGCCCATGAAAGGAGGTTTACTTGTAGATGACAGGTATTGGGAAGCTTAGTGTGGTGGATGGGACCAATGGAGAATGACTGCAAACCTTACAAGCAAGTATAGGCTAGGTCTGAGTGGGATTTTAAAATGCAGCATTCCTCCATGCCAGTCCAGCTGTAGTTACACATTTTTTGTTTTATAAGGATGCCCCTACATGCTCCAGATATCCAAGTTATCAACAGGTCTCACATAGTTCCCAACATATGCCAATGAGTGGTTTTGGTTTGCATTCCATTGCTGATATTCAAGTTTGCATGGGCTTATTGAAAATTTGTTTGATTTGCAAGGTAATGATGGATTTAGAAACAACAGAATCATCAACAGGTTAATGAGGAAGGGAAGGGCTGAAGGTGGTGGATGAGGGTAAATATGAGAAAGGTAAGAAAAGGATGGGAGGGCCGAAATTAGTTGGCTGAAAAGGACTGCTATTTAAAACAATAGGAAAATAAACTCTACAGAAAACAAAAGGAAAAGACAGAAATGCAACTAAACTAACCACATAAATTAAATTAATTCTAACCTACTCAGGAGGTAACCACCATGTGGTGGCTACTGGAAGTATCTCTTGAGATGTTGGCAATTAACAGGGAGTTTTTCAGTTTCTCCCTGTAAAGTTTTCAATCTGTAAGTTCCCTGACCAATCTTCTCCTCAACTTGGAATGGGCCTAGCCATAAGTGCTGGAATTTTGTGTGTTTACCCTTTGGCTCACTCAACTTGTCCCATTTTAGGACTAGCTCTCCTATTTGGAAGTCTTTATTTCCTGCCAGATGATGATCAAACCATCTTTTCACAATCATTTGGTGATTTTTGAATTTATTTTTGGCTTCCTCTCTCAATTCCTCCAACTTCACCAGTTGGTTGATCCTTTCCTGGTGTAAGGTTGAAGGGGTTCCTCTTGAAGCTTGGGAGAGCTATAAAGAGGGAAGGGTAACGTTGGGAGGCAAGATGGATTCTTTTCCATAGACGAGGAAGTGTGGGGAGTTTCCTAAGGCCATTTTTGGGGTGACCCTATCGGCCCAAAGGGCATTTGTTAGGGCATTGTGCCATTTTCTCTGGTTGTCAGCGACAGACTTGCGAATTATGCGGATAAGGTTTTTATTTGAAGACTCTGCAACTTCGTTTCCCTGGGGGTAATAGTTTTATGAATACCTCATGTGGATTGATTTATCAATAGCAAACTCAGTCTGGGGGTTCAGCAGATCCATGCAAAATATTTGCCTCAAAATGCAAAGTTTGAAGTAGGACAAAACAGTTCGACCGGAGGTGCGTGAAGAGATATGGTGCTTGAAATGTAAGGGTCAGGGGCATGACAAACACCATTGACCGGTCTTTGCAAACTATATTGCAGGAGGAGGATCGATGCCTTTGAGGCTAGAAGCCAGGGAAAATTTTAAGAACACCCCCTAAATTTGTAAGTATAATAAATGGGCGAATCTTCATGGTATATAGGAAAAATGGAAGGCGATTTTATCAATAATATAATATGTATATATTATTTTTTTGGCGAATCCCACCAGTCATGGCGAATATTTTACTCAATTATAAACATCTTGTAAGATCTTTGGTATTACCATGGGTTATCATTAAACTGGAGCTTAAAAAATTACTATTAGTAATTTATAAAAATTAATAAAATTAATAGTTGATTTTTATTTTAACCAAGCTAAAATGTTTAACATACATTAAATTAGAACATCCATTTTTACTCTTGATCCAGCCCCGAGAGGGATCAAATATTTTTTCACTCTATGCTAGTTTGCATATCACGATATTTGGTTAGTAGATCCAGAGTAAAGATGGATCTACGCTAGTTTAATTCCCCCACTTAAATAGGCTACATTATAGGTGAATACCATGGGCCAATACCATGTGCCATTTTGGTGAATACCATGGGTCAATACCATGTGCCATTTTTATTTTTATTAATACTAATATTAGGGTTAATAATGTTATTTTGCATGGTATTAATAACAATCTAGTCCATGGTATTTGTCCCATATTATTTTGCCCATAGGTTTCACCTAAATATAACGCATTTTTTGAGTGTTCGTAAATATAAGGTGACTTATGGAGATGGTATTTGTCCCATAGTATTTTGCCCATAGGTTTCACCTAAATATAACACATTTTTTGAGTGTTCGTAAATGTAAGGTGACTTATGGAGTAAATATAAAAAAAAGTTTTATCTGTTTACCAGAGCTCTCGTTTATTTATATTTTTATTAATTTACCATACCTCTTTTACAAATTTGGTATTTGGCCCATAGGATTCACTTAAATAAAACCTCTTTCTTGAGCCTTCATAAATAGAACGAGGGTTATGGAGTAAATATAAAAAGAGGTTTTATTTATTTACCATGCGTCTAGTTTATTTATATTTTTATTTATTTACCATACCTTTTGAGTAAGTATAAAAAGACGTTTTCTTTATTTACCATACCTCCACTTTACTTATATTTTTATTTGTTTACACCCTTGCATGTATATAAGGTGACTTATGGAGTAAATATAAAAAATGCTTTATTTATTTACCATACCTCTCATTTATTTATATTTTTATTAATTAACCATACCTCTTTTATAAATATGGTATTTGGGCCTTTCGCCCATAGGATTCACTTAAATAAAAC